>JASAMV010000610.1:0-60586 GCA_030248065.1 Rhynchonema sp. JSB1_4
CACCTGCGCCACGCACTGTTTGAGTTCATCGAACGGTCGAAGTCACAATTCAATAACTATTCAATTCCAGGCCTGGCAAAACGAATGTTTCGCGCCCGAGCTGTTGCCGCATCGATTCGAGATCGTCGACTGTGTAATTGATCAACTGCACAGCATGGAAACGAACTTGAAACGCGCCAAAAATCCGTGTGCACTCAGAAATCGGGTGCATTCGTTTGAGGTACCTAAGCAAACCGTCAATAATTTTCCTTTCTTTGATAAAATACTGTTTATCCAATTAAAACGAACCATATTCTCTTTGTTTGCCTTGCAGCTCGGTCGCATTCGCTTTGTGCTCAACAGTTACCTGAGGAGACGACTGCAGAAAGTGAGTGAGCTTAGTTTTGGAAATTTTTTTCTTCCGGCACACTGGAGCGATAAGATGTTAAAACATCAACTCAGATCGAGTCCCACGTGCATCACTACGTTGAACAAGATGAACAAGTTACCGATGCGCCAGAGAAACGAATGTCTACGGAAGAACGGGCATTTGCCAATGAGTGGGTGTCTTTGTTTTTTGTAACTTTGTGAAAAACTTGTTGTTGTTAGGTTTGTGTGCAGTTGTTCGGCGTGTTTCAGATATAGAAAATCGCTCGAAGATCATCTGCGAAGTACAACATTGAATCACCTGGCTGCCAGCGCCTCGAATGTTCAGTTTGAGAAAATTGGTATGTACGTGAATAAGGTCAATACATCGATGTTTCATCATGATTGTACATCAGGCAGAGCAGTTCGCTTTATTTTCAGCAGCCAGCCCGAACTTGGACAGTTTCGTGTTTGCCGAATCACAGCGCGAGAACGAAAATGTGGTCATTCCGGGTAAATTTGTTCCGTTTCCTGTTAGTTCGCTCATTGCGTCAACAACTGCTCAAAAATATATGACCGTCGAACGTTGAAAGCGGAAAGACGTTTTCGGTCAAGCACATGGGGCTTTTGCTTTATTTGATCAGTGGGCGGCTATCAGCCGGTCCAATTGTCGCACGGTTTTTGCGTGTTACGCTGCGCTGCAACCGTGTGGCATGCTTGGCCCGCGTAGGCACACAGATGGCCGAATACTTCACAACGGAGCCGATCAGAACAAGTCGTTTTTTTCACGCCCGTTTTTGAAGTGCACCTTTTCAGGTGCTGCATTGGACTCTCCAGAGGAAGTGATCGACGTGCCAATCGATTCGCTGCACATTCTGCCCTACAAAGCCGTGTCTGGTCTGGTGCTCGAGCAAGCTGTGACCCTCATGTAACAGTATGCATTGTGCTTTTTATGTTTTTGTTGTGAAAAACAAGTGGTAGCCACTTGAACCTTTTCTTGTTTCATTCAAACGAAAAAATGAAATAAAAGGAACCGAGCAAGTCTGCATTCTCTGAAATCCAAGTGATATTATCGAAAATAATAGTAGTGGAGATAATGCACATCACTGTAACGCGTTGTAAATGATGTGCGCAAAAAACCCCGCAAAATTAAATACCATTGAATTTTCATAGAAACGATAAAATAAGCAAACAACACTAGGTAAAGAGAACTAAATCACTGCCATGTGTAAGAGCACAAAATATAAAAGAGCTTATAGTTTGAAATCGATCACCTCCCACTGCTGTGCCAATGGAACAATAAAGTATGCAGAAATAATTTCATGAACAGTAAAGTCTGACAAAAAATAAGTCCTGTACAATAATATTTTAACGTACAATTTGAGCATCGCATGATTATAAATACGGCATGAAAACTTATTTTATGGTATTCAATTCACACACCAATGCGTGGAAAAACGCATAACATAATTATTGTTGAATTATGAGCATTTTGAAAACATCCTTAATTTCTACTATAATACATGTATCTGGTTTTAAAATGCGCAAAATAATAAAGGTACTTTGAACAACAGGCAGACAAGCGTGTCTAAATCCTTCTAAATAGGTATGACACAACGGATCTCAAGGAACAAGGCTATACGAGTAACTTCCAGGTGAATTCACTAGTCAGGCATAAACTGCGAGACGAAAAAACGTTTTTTGCGGACACTGGGTATCCTTAAGTACTGGAAAATATTTGGAAAAAACTTTTCTGCAAATATATTCTACGAAAAAAAACGCAATATAATTAGGCATCCAGCCCTAAAATCATTTAGGTCATGGGTTTTCGATATTAACATTCAAATGGCATGAAGCGAAATGTACCAGCACGTGGAAAAACAATAATATTGCAGAAGGCAAAACAAAATACATTGGACCAAAACAATTTTTTTGTATTCATAAATTGAATCATAGCACCAAATGTTGGATGTGTCAAAAAAGGAAAATCTCACAATACATCGAATAGAAATTGACGCGACTCTTATAATACCAAACTTGTCTAGAAATTGAGCCAACCCCACAGTGGCGAATCCAGCTTTTCGCCAAGGGAGGGGCCAAATCCAAAAGCCATTTTTATCTTTCGAAAAGTCATTTTTATTTTGTGTTTGTTCAGATTTCCATGCTTTTTACACCAAATATTATAAAAATGTGACAATGCGCGCGAAGCGCGGGAAATTTTGGCACTTGTACGCGCTCGAAGGCCAAATTTCATTGAAAATAGTGTATTTGACGCGCAAGGCGCGCGATTTTGGACTTTTGAAGTGTATGAGAGTGAAAACCCTGCGATTTAGGGGTCCTTTTTCCTTCTTCCTTCTGAAACCGTGCCCCCCTTCAGGGGCCAAATGGACAAAAGGGGGCATGGCTCATGTGGCCCTCACTGGATTCGCCCTTGCTATTCAATACCCTAGCATTGTCTATGAAGATTTTAAAAAACCTAGAAATCTCGATGCAAGCAGCAAGCCACAGATATGATGATGCTAATACTCAATGTAGCGCAAGTTAGTCAAAAAACCTTACTGAACTCAATGATTGCGCGCTGTCACACCATGATACATGGCTCACAGACGAAAACAGCATGCGGCCGCACAAAAAACGCAAAAATGATAAAGGCCAGTTTTGTATCCAATGTTTTTGTACAATACCCAAATCATTTCCAAGGCGCGATCACAGCAACATAATTATTCGGATTAGCCACTTTCAAAAACAGTACCATCATAAAAAACAAGAAAAATGATAAGAAAATGAAAACACGCATATCCTCCAATCAATCAAACTGTACAATAATTATGTGCACGACTTTGCAGGCAAAAAATTGAATATGATACATACCGGTATTTGAAATGTCAAAAATACAAAAATATAAAAAAGGATTCGTGTAGTGTCAAATTTCATTCCAGGATATAAAAAAAACTTGTGGCAAAGCACCAAATGAAACCCAACAGCGCGTTCGTAAGCAAGAATCAGGACACTTTTGTTACTCACCGATTTCCCGCTCACAAAAAGTAAAAAAAACCATAGCGAAAAGCACCATCATGGGCAATAAAAATGATGAAACTGCACTAAAATTAGTCACTCACATTATTCATAAATGTCAAAATATTGGATATCACATTCACATGCTCAGGTACTGAATCCAATCCAATACGTTATTCATTCAATACAATTCGATTCAATACAATATCATTTTTCAATACCAATACACCTCCTACCAGTACGGTCCTTCGGTGGTCAGGTTTTTCCACGATCTGAACTCCGTCCAATTACAGTAGTTCATCGCATAGGCATCGTTCGTGGGCGGAGTCTGGATGGCATCGGTCTTGTCGTGCGCGTACCACCAATCAGCGTGCTGCTCGTTCAGTCGTCGACGCATGATCTGACCAATCAGCGCGTAGTTCTTGCCGCCGTTGCTGTCCCAGTGCTCGGCGCCCTGATCGTCGCGGAAACACACGCAGAATTCGATCTGAAATTGTTTTTTATCAGCTTATACATCAGTTTATGTCAGCTATTAGGTGCATCGTACTGGCGGACGAAAAAAAGTTTTTTTTTTCGGAAAACCCGGTTTTCGGCCTTTTTCCGAGACCCGAATATTTTCCATACATTTTTCAGTGGATATTTTATCGAAAAAGGCTTGGTACCTAATTTTTATTTTGCCAAAAACATGTAATGCAAAATCGATGAGTCGTTTGATTTTAGGAAAAATTCGCTCAAGGACCAAGACTGACAAAAAATTGTTTCCGTGGAGTTAGTTAAGTACTCTTCGATAAGGAACCCGCCTACATGGAACTGTATCTTGACCTAAAACCGTCATACTTTCGATTTCCCCCTAACTCTGAGATCAGCTGTGTTATTGCCATTATCACCATCATCTCCGTGACGTGGCCGATCATATATTGTACGTTTCTACGTGGCCAGGCGACCCCGAATGGAATGAACAATGGAAAACTAATCAACTCAGAATAACGTCACAAATCATACGCACCCTTTGATGTCGTTCATCGTCGGGCGGCAATTCAATCTGCAACGTGAACGTGTCAAACAGGTCGTTGCCGGACTGATGCGTCGCCGCACGGTCGTAGAAGGTGGACCACGCGTCAAGGGTGTACCTGATCAAATGCAATCGATGTTTTGTAGCAGGCTTTTTTCAGATCAGACCCAGATGCCATTGCAATGGCACCTAAACCTCCGATTTTTATGCGCCAAAAGACGTGTTGGCGCCAAAGCCTCTGAAAAGCCACTGGCACCGTAAGTCAAAAAAAACTAGGTGCCAGATTTCAGTTTTAGGTAGGGACACCTAAATTTCATAAAAAAACACCGGCTCATATTCATCCATCATAATACTGGTGAACATAAAAGGATTACAGTGAATTGATTACACAGAGTTTCAATGAATTGCTTGCCTAGACGTTATGTGCTTTCACAAATGTTTTGCTTCTGTGATATATACATGGTTATGTTCTAGTGAAATTTGATTCCACGACGTCATTGTCTCAAATAACATTGGTTTCTCAAACGCGCGGAGTCAACGTATCGAGTGCAGTAATGTCGGTCTGTTTCGCCCTGCTTTCGCAAGCCGACCGAGGCGCCAGGGCTCGTCAGTGCGAATGCCTCCATTTTCAATGTTCAGGCCATAAATGTTTTGGCTATTGCGTAGTTCGGTGTGGTGTTTTCACATAATTCGATGCCATATCTAACGCTGGTGCAGAAATCCAAAACAACGAACGAAAAAGTAAACCAGAATCACACTTATTCGTACACACCTGACAAACACGTATTTGTGATAGCAGATATTCTTCACTCTGATCGTGGCCATGACCCGGCACTGTTTGTTCTTCACCACAACGTTCTCCAGCGCCACTGATTGGTCGGCGAGCGTGCCGCGAAATTTCAAATAATCGCTTGCCGGCTGCACAAAGTCCATCAGCTGCAATCGGGCAGAACAGTTTGACAAATTGTCCAATATTGTTATTTCATCATGAGGTTGTGTCTACGTGCAAAGTCGCTTGAAACATGGAGATGATAACAAGTTAAACTTCGACAGTGAGTAGCGGAATGGGTCGAAATCAAAAACACGTGGCCACTAAGCCAGTGCAATTCAGACGCACCAATGCACTGGCAAAATACGAAAGTTGGCGGTAAAAAAATTTCATCGATCTACAAGTCTGTCGTCAGTCAGGGAACGATCGGGAAGGCGTTCAATCACAAACACACCCATCCAGCCACAGGTTGGCCAGCGTCGTCCACATCCGTGTCTTCACCCAACAACGACCTGAGCAACGATGCATTGAATCGCGGCGGCTCGTCGCTCGGCTCACGCATCACGTGCACCGTCACCTGTGTGTGAAATCGAACATCGGTGCGCATTCAATCGCTGTTTTTCAATTAATGTTGAGTGCCATGCCGCTTAAAAATAGAAAAAGTGGCACCTAAATATTTTTGCCAGAGGACTGGGTCTCAATTGAAGTAAAAATTCAATTCTGAATTCAAAGAGTTGGAAACATGAATCACACTGGCAAACTCAACGTTTTCTTTCTGTGGTGTTCTGCATGATGATGACCGCGTGCGCACTGGCAGTATGTCGAAATGGTCTTACAAAGCGTGCAGAACCACGAGAATGGTTTGTGGCAACTTTAAGTTTCGTTTCACCCCAGTATGACCCCAAGCCAATGTTGTAGCGGGTTGTAATGAGCCACAGAAACAAAAGATCACACGCGAGAAGAAAGACCACAAACGTACCAGTTCCAGACCGTGATCATCTGCAAATGACAACCGTTTCTTAGCGAGATGTGCGGATGGAAACGATCGACTCGCCGGACGGGGCAGCGTGCGACACATCTACAATCGTGAATAGCTCATTTGCTGCAGATGGATGCAGAAAGGAAATGTTTCGCATATTGAGCATAGGCGCAGCAGTACTCAGGTAAAAGTTGATGTCAAGTCACTGTTCAACTCGACCGTCAATTGTCAACCTAAAATATGCAGTTTGCACTTGAAAGCGAAAAAGATCATCGCAGTATATTTTTTGAGTTCGTATATTTTCCCGTCACATCATGTTCATTGATGACGTTCGAAATTCAGACAAACTCGCCAGACACACTGGACAACATTCAAACGCAGCCAGTCCGCAACCAGCGTGCAACTCAAACAGACCCGAATTCCATCGGTCTTCGTCGATTCGTTGAATGTGGCATCGGCGGCATACGAGTTGGTCGATTCGGTCGTTGTGAACGTACTCGATGACGACGTTGTTGCGCCTGCAGTTCAATTGGTTTTAGTACAATCAATTTTTGTGCGCAGCAAGCAATGTTTCACACAGGCAATAAGATCTGCTCGTGGTGCTTTAGGTCAATTGGCCAGAGGCGAACGCACCGAAAAGGCCTGGCACCACGCCCGTCTGTGAAAACAGGCCGAAACGGACAAAACGCACTGCTGTTGCATAATTAGACAACGGTCAGCACAAGATGAACGCTGGTTCGAGACCAAGACAACGAGAAGGAAGACCATTAATCTCCACTAAATTTCGCGCGTGACACTATGAGCGCCTCGCTACAATAAAAGTTAGTTGTGTGAACTGAAATACGCTTCGACGTGCCGGCAGTTTGCAAGAAAATCACAATTAACGAACACAGAAAGAACTCGTGGTCGGCGTTTGCACAGAACGGGTCCTGGTCCGGCTCGGCTGTTGTTTTCTCATCTTCACTCTCGTCTTCTTCTGAATCTGACTCGTCCACGACCTGTGAAATGGCCAGACATCTTAGAGTATCGGACACAAAGGAACCAACAAAACACGTGCAATTGAGTTGACTCACTTTGTGTTCATATGCAGTGGCGTTGTGCGTCGCCTGACGAAACAGCGAGACGGGTGTTAGGGGCGGTGTCGATGACAGCATCAAATTGGCCAGATGTGTTTTGAGATCGGTCGTGCATGTGAATCCATCTGCAGTTGATTGTGGATCATTTGATCAGAAAATGTGACATCATAAAGAGCATCTGTTCGTTCGTTTTGTCATTATCAGTGAGATTTGTGGAAAATTACCAAGCGAGACTATTTTTTATTGAGCACTATTATGATACATACAATGGGCTCGCTTTCCAGTCATTTGCCACCCAAGATGCATCAGCAAGGCTAACGTACTTCAATTTTGAGCTCAATTCGACATGATGAAACGACAAAACCAGCCAAATAAACGGCCTGTCCAGTCCACATGCCAACCAACACACACCTTGCGCAGTGCCAGCCGCGTCATCCGCCCGACGGTCGTTGGTAGCAGCGGCAAAATTGATATTGATCGGCGCGGTGCTTCGAATGTGCAATGTGTTCGATTCGGATGCCGAACGCACTTTCATGGCCGACGCGAGAAACTGCGGCGTCGGCGTGTAACAATGACCGTTCGGTTTCAGCTGGAAACTGCCTGCAAACAGAGGTGGCGAATATAAAATTGCACTCGCGGAAAAACCGGTTTTTATATTTTTGGACAAAAAAACCGATGGGTGTCTTATGGTGTTTTACACTGCGACCCAAATGATCAAAACAAGGCACTTTTACAAATCACGCCTTCGGCCAAAGTCGGTCTCAAAAAATATTTTCTAAACCTAGCGATAAATCTATGAAAATAGCTTTCAAAAAACGTTTCCAAGTGGCAGTGCTTTTTTGTTTTCTCCACCTCCAGAAACCGGCGAAGAAAACCAAAAAAACGTTTTTTGGAAAAAAGGTTTTTTTTCACACGCAAGTATATTCAAAATTATGAAATAACTTTTGAGCTGCACGGGAATATTTGTCGAACAAGACTTCAGGTCAGGTCAGCTCAATAAAATCATCGGACAAAATCTATGTCCATGCTGCATTCATCTGGCACCACAGAAACGTCTTTTGAACTGTTACTTTTGTTGCGGCTGCTTGGTAATGATATATTATATTTTGGCACCAAGAACGAAGCCGAGGGCGCCAAGCAAGCGCTTACGAATAAATTTCACAACATGATGAAACAGTGAGCATTGTTTCCGCTGTTGTTATTTGCACTCGTGCACTGGCAGCAGTGAGATAGACACCCAAGTGTAATGTCGAAATTATCCTGACTTGACTATTGCTGACTTTTTGTCCAGGGGTGTCCTACCCTAAAAATTTTCTGAAAACCATAAATATTGCCCATTTTTACCTCCAAAATGCTCAAAATTGCTTGCTGGCGCAAGCACAGCCCCCAAAATGACCATTTGTTGCGCTTCCAACACCGATTTTGCTCAATTTTCCTTTAAAAAATTGACCTTTTTTGAACAACCCCCTGGGTATCCGAGATTTTTTATTTTAGGGGGCAACCCCCCTGGTATCCGAGATTTTTCATTTTGGTATCCGGTATCCGAAAATTTTGGACTTTGGGTATCCGGCAACCTGACTGATTTCCCAACGACACCACTGTGTCTGTGTGTAATTCCAACACCAAATAAAAAAATCCCATAATGACAAATCTCAGCTCAACGCACCGCCAGTGTTTGTGTCGACGTAATTGGGCAACGGATACGTGACCGTCCGGCGACATCCCAGTCCGACGCCGCTTGCGGGCGTGCCATTGTGATGATGCGGGGACAGCGACACTGAGGAGGACGGGCTCACCGATGGCGTGGCGTGGGGATGACGCGAAAAGAAATTGGTGGCCGGTGGCGAGGACGATAGAAGCACGGATGAGTAGTCGCTCGGCATTTTATGTCAGACAAGACGTGGGTGGGGCTGCAATGGAAAAAACCAATTTTAAAAATTTACAATCTCCAAGTGGTATTGAAGATTTTCATAAGTTTGTATGAATGTGTGGGTTTTGCCGGATGGAACACTGAACGTGTTGATGACCAGAGACAAAAGAAGATTGAGAATCCAAGTATCAGCTAACGAGGCAAAAACATTGCTGCTAATGCTAGCCATCTTATGACACATCGCTGCAACAACAAGCAGATTACTGGCGCTCGAGTTACTTTTAAGAATCTCACGTAATCGAGAAATGAGAGAGAAACCAGTGAAGATCCTCTGTTGAGTTGCATACTATCGCAAAAAATGTCAAAAATGCAAGCGTGACAGAATGAATAGACCGTGGACCTGTTGGTTACCTCACTGGTGAGGGGTGACTGGCAGGCCGAGACCATCAAGACAATAACAAAAGTAAAAATGGCACGTGGCCCGGCCACCTGCCGCGATAGGTTCTTCAGAAAACTCAAAACTGGTTGGCAAACGATCATCATTGGTAGGTATAGGTAACCTATAATAGATTGCCACTTGAACACACAGTGAACGCCGCTGCTGAACAATATATTCCAGAAACAAGAAACAGCAAAAAAAACGTCCCAAAAACAAACAATGGCCCATATTTATGAATAAACAAGATCAGCGAAAGCGAGCAAAGCATCATCAAATCAAGCTAAAGCTGGTGGGAGTCAAATAATTTCAGCGCGCGCACGAACATCAGAAGCTCCTAGCCTACCTATCTGGTTGCGACCTTCCAGGCTGGAAAAAAACGGCTTCATTTCACATTGCAACGAGGTGAGATGAGAGGTTATTAACTAAATACCCCATTTACTCAAAACTTTCAAGAGATCATCGCACAGCACTGTCACACACTTGCGGGCCAGGCCAGGCCACCCGACAAGTGTCAACAAGTTTAAAGCTGGACGCACTCTTGTGCTCAAAGACAAAAGGATGAGATGCCTAAAGGCGCTTACAGCTCTCGAATAGTGATAAATGATTACCAATTCGAACGAAGAGCACGGGACGACCAAAACACCAGCCAGACCCGGATTTTTTCGTCTGAAGTTTTGCACTTTTGCACGTGAAAATGCCATGTTTTTGGCGGACCAACCAAAACGGAGGATCTGCTGGATGGAAAAACGCTAGACATAATTTATAACCAAAAAACTTCAAGTTAGGGATTTCCTTAGCTCTAAAGATCACAGCTTGTCCACATCTGGTCATAAAAACACAGCAAAGGTTGCCGTTGGAAAAACTTCTAACCTGTCAGCCGACTGAAAAGCGCTGTTAAAACTGTCCCAAAAATGTCTGGTAAACAACAAAACTACCGTGCAAAAAACGGTCACATAGTCGTTCAGTCTCCAGAAAAGACTTATGAATGTATTTATGTCGAAAATTAACAAAAAATGCGCACTGTCCAGTTTAAAAATGGTATACGTGACAAAAATGAACAGCGACGGCACACAGCCGTGCTTACGTCACACGTAAACAACTCGCTATACAATACACAGATAAACCGCTTTGCCCAGAAGACCTCGCTGAGTTCCACCACAGTTCCACAGCCGTGCGCCAGCCAGCCAGCCAGCGGCATAATGCTCACTGTCGTTTGTTGTGTGACAACGAGCGGGTATTTGGCACTCGACATATAAACTCAGCCTGCAAACAAACTACTGGTGACGGCGGCTAACATGCTCACTCTATGAAAGGGGGACGCTTGACGCAATGTGACGTTTGATGGGTGCATATAAACTGTCACTAGTTGTTTTTGTTCACCATGCATACGTATGTGAACGTGCATGTGACACACTATTTATCCGGTTGGTCATATGGGTGTCACTTGGACTGGATTGGCCATATGAAATGCAATCAAACCAAGGTAGCTTTCCAGTAGAAAAGGAGTGAAGGAAAAGCGGCGCGCGTGCGTTTCCGAAAGGTTGCAGTGGGAGTAGTAGGTGGCATATAATCTCACGCTGGAATGAATAGAACCAGGTGAGATGTCCCAGCCAGCACACAAACGGGAGGGATACTTTCGCACATTTACCGCCAAGCTGGCTAACTGCTAGCTTTCTCTCAGCAAAATATGCATCATCCCGCGCGGAAAAAATCGGTTGGAAATGTTGCAAAAACAAATCATAGCCCAGCTGACGAATGTGGTCTGATATTTTTCCAAACTGGGGTGCTACACACACCTAACAGACACGGCATGGGATAAAATATTGGACAACGTGCGACAGGGCACACTTGTTGCATGTTTTTAGAAGTTATTCCTTTTTTTGAGAAATGTCACAGCTGTTCCCAATCAGTGTAGTGGCAGGCCCATGTGTGGGAAGTGGGAGGTAAGTATGATGCGGGGTTGGGACCGGAAGCGTGAGAGGTATGATTTTGGTCACCCAAAAAGGCGAAAAAACACCGTTTTTGTGATACAATTTTGGCCAAAAATTGAGGTAAAAATAGTACTTTTTCCAAATTTTCGCCGAAAATCGCCTAAAAATAGGTATTATGGGTGGGTTTGCGCGATTTTTGAAAAAATAAGGTCGAAAAACACCGATTTTTGCCTTAAAAAGGTATAAAATTGTTTGTGAGAGGTATGATTTGGAGTTGTGAGAGGTAAGTACTCAACCCCCCCCAACCCCCCTCGGGTTTTGTGGTAGGTAAGTACTGCGAGGGGGGTAACCCCCCCCCCAACCAGTGCTGTGGCTACTTTGGCGGGGTGGGTAGGGTACATACTGTAGGTGGAAAAAATCGGGGCGGGTAGGGGGTAGTGTACCTGGGATTTTGGGGGGGGGAATCAGGTTTGGGGGGAGGGGGGAAGATTTTCTTCCGGGGCGGGTAGGGTACAACACAAGTTTTTTCGGGTACCTGTTTTTATGTACTAAAAAGTACATATATCGCGCGCAGCGCGAGATTTTTTGCACTTTTTAGGGCTTTCGGTCGAAACTTGGCCATTTTTGACCGAAAAATGGGCATTTTGAGGGTAAAAATCGGGGCGGGTAGGGTACCAGGGCGGGGCGGGTAGGGTAGGGGGTAGGGTACCAGAGCGGGGCGGGTAGGGGGGTAGCGTACCAGGCCGGGGGTGGGTAGGGTACCATTGGGGGGGGCCACCCCCCCCCCACCCCCCCCAGCCACAGCACTGCCCCCAACCCCCCCCCCCCCCTGCCACTACTATGTTCCCAATGCGGCATCGAAATGGACTTTATAATATAAAGCACGTATGTACAGCTACAACACGATACAGAGCATGCGTCAACGCATGCACATAGAGGGCGTATCAAGTGACGGGCGTTAATGAAGCTTAATTGATAAACAGACTAAGGTAAGGCTACAGTAATCTCAGCAAGGTTCGATGTCTTTGCTGAATCGTCATGCACGTGGCCTACAGCGCATGGTGGTAATAACAGCCAAGTAGGTGAAAAATGACAAGACATTAGAAGAGTTATACACATCCACACACGTTCTGACCTTGAAGGTGTGTACGACTGATTTGAAAGAAAAATGTTTGCTGGTTCGATCATGACGATCAACTAACATTAGTTGCGTACCGTTTTTTTCTCATTTTACAAAAATCGCAAAAACACCAAGGCCGAATTTGGCCGACAACTATCGTAGTAACTGCAAAAACCGACTTCTCAATGTGTGATGACACCATAAAAATTACCGTAGTAAAAATAAAAGTTCAACAGGATTACGGCGAACGAAAATATGGCACTAGCCCCAGACTATCAAAATTAGTGTGGTGAAGAACGACCAGAAACCGTTCTGACAGCAACTTTGGGTGGGCTGCCACTGTCTATGTCTAGTAGCGCTCACTCACTATCACCATCAAAACAAGATCGACGGAGTAAAAAGTAAATATTTTCGTAAACATGCACGTATGACACGCGCTAACGTTCTGAACAGCACACTTGTTTCTGCAAAGCAGCAGTCCCCGGTTGGCGCTGCGCTGTCCTAAAAAAACATCACATCAGATGGCGTGCCACCCGTCAAAGTACTTCGGTCTGAGTTTTCCGTTTTACAACTGAAAATAATATAACATATCGGTAAAAAAATTCCGCGTTTTAAATAACTGATATAAGAAAAAATAATATGATCAAACAAAGCTGAACATTAACCGAATTACAGACAGAAAAAACTAGACGGTGAAAGTTGGGGAATATTTGGCGAAAACTGACAAAAAAACAAGTCAAAAAGTCAAAAAACCGGATACCCATGGATGGGTGAAAAAGTGAAGGCACCGGACGGATCCTAGGTCCTCCAAAGACGCCACTGGCTCAAACCTCTGGAAATGTAATGTCCTAGAATTAGATGAACGGTGGAACGAACAGAATAAGCATCACCAGCAGGCTACCCAATTTCGTCGTTCAGGTTGTGAAGTCCAGGTCCCAGTTTCGAAGTCGAAGCTAACCTTTTTGTTCAAAGGCGTTCACATTTGATAACGTTCTAAAATCGTCCACTTCGCTCGAAAATTGAATTGAAGAAGAATGGGTTGAATCGGAATGAATCGTCTCCTTCCGTCGCAACGAATAATGAAGTGCTTTCAATTAAATTCAAGTGGACCAATCAACAAGCATGTTCGTTGCGCATTCATAATGAAAAAAAAATGGCGGGCGTGCGCTCGTCGCTCTTTCTGCAAATTCAACGAAATTTACGCGTTGTGGCTGTTTAACTCGTTACTCAACGGAAATAATCACTATTAACAAGGAGATATCTCACGTAAAGATTCTCTTCTTGTCAATCACACACAAACAACAGCATGACATGGAAGCAAAAAAACGTTGCCACCGTAAACAGTTACCGTAACCCGCCAAATTGGCCGCAGACGTTCACGTGCAAAACTCATGCGCAGCAGTGGCCAGCTGCTGGTTGCATGCTAACGCAAATACAATCGAAAGTAAAACAAACAGAAGCACGTACACAGTACACACTGTGCCTGTGGTATTGTTTTGGACAAAAACTAAAATGCCCAGACGCAGCAAAAATAGCAATATCAGGGAGCTGTAAAAAATAAAACAACTCCACAAGAACTGATAAGCAGCAGTGGAGGAAAATGGGGATTAGTGCACCTGTAGCAGTTCGGGTGGCCCACCAGAAGTTAAGATCTGGTGCCGAACTTGGTGGTCGGGACCCGCCAGGTTTCGCATAATAATCATTATGTTGGTATTCAATATGAACGAACATCAATGTAAAAACGCCTTTGAAACATCAAGACCGGGGCCGATCCGACACCACGTTTTATACAACAGCCGGTCGGTAGGGAATCGTACGTGGTCGTGGTGATGGGATCTTATCAGAAAACAAGCAAAAGATTAACGGCAAAAAACATGGCCGTAAAAAGAGAGTGAAAAAAATGTGCCAGTTTAGCAGAACTCAGAACACATGGTGAAAGTTGAGACAGACAGGTTGATTCTAGAAAGAAACGGTAGTTGGGCGCCAGGGCCAGGTCGTGGCAGGTACCAAGGCGGTGGTATGGTATGCAACACGCACTCTTGTTCAAAATATAAAGCGCAAGCAAACGTTCATGCAAATGAATAACGAATGTAGTTTTGTTGTGATCAAAAGCACGAAGCGCAGCGCGGTCGCCTATCCCGCATGAATTGATGTCAGTTCGGCAATCGACAGCGAGCTTTGGCGGCCGGTTGAAAAAAGGCAGGAATGAAGTGAAATGAAACAAACGCCGCGCAAAGAACCCAGAAGCTAAACGTCGACGTGCCGCACGAATCAAGGCACAGAAGAGGCAGTTTATAAGAAAACTATGCATACAGTTCAGTTATTCTTGAAGAGTTGTTGTCAGGCGCAACATGTTGCCGTTCCTGAACCGTCATGCAAAAAACAGCCGGGTCGGGGTGGGATACATACCGGCAAATAATCAGGCTGCAGCTGCTCAAGCCAGCATTATCCCCAAACAAGGACACTAATAATTATGATGCATGTGTCATTACTGTTGCAATGGTGATGATTACACAGTAATGAGGTTATCAGTGCACAGCCACCGGCCAAAATTGAACAGATCCGATCCGATATACCCACGTGCAAAACACTTGAGAGAAACACACTGAGAAGACGCGTGAACCAGAAATCACATGCATCAAAACTGTGTATGTACATGAAAGAAATAATATAAACGGCGTGCTGAACACGTTGAATTGTAATGAATACCCGCGGGTTGGCAGGCACGCACCACAAGATATTATGGCCTAAAGTCAGCACGAGTCAGATCTTATCTGAGACGACAGTTTGTGGTCCAAAACGTAGAGAGACGCACGCAGAATCATAGTTGCTCGATCGGCTGATGTTATGTGGCATAAAACAGCCGTCCACTGGTCCGATCGCCACCAGTAACTTACATATAAATGAATGACCACCACAAAACTGCGTTGTTTTGGCTCGAGCAAGTTTTGGCAACTGTCCACCAGCACAACGATGCGATACAACAACTGTGTATGCATACGCAGGGCAGGGCGTCCACTTTTCAGTTCTCACCAACGTGTATGAAATAATAAGCGCATATCAATGTACGCGTTCTGCGTCTTCTCTGCTGACCAACCTACTGACTGCACTGACCCTGTAGCGAACACAGGGAAAGAGAAAACCGGAGCAGAACAGAGTACTGCTACACTGGTGCACAATCGAGCGGAACTGGTGTAAAATGAAAGTGCACAGCTTGGATTATTGTGGTTTGGCGGTCGGAACGCGCACGTTATACCACCACACAGTGAGGCTGCATCAGATTCTGGAAGCTGTAAGCATAGGGGTCGTCTCGCTCCTCATACTTTGCATGGTGATGCCTGACCTGTGCCGCGCTATTATGTTGTGCTAGAGGGGCAATCAGATCAATCAGATCAATCAACAGATAAAACTGCCATCCTCATTGGTGTGTGTGTGTGTGTGTAAATGTAGTTGTGTGCTCGTACGTATCGATTGTACGTACCGATTTGCACGAGGGAAAGACGGGACACGACACATCCACTTGCAGAAACTGCATACCAACACAAAACCAGCAACAGGGAAGATAAAGCTGCACGGCAAACTGGAGCGCAGAAAAGATGCAGTAAGCGCAGTGCAGGATCGTCTATTGAGACCACCGATTCCGAGTTTTGATTCATTGGTTGGCCTCGTTTTCCAAGGTGCAGTTCACTGGTGTAGCTGGGGGCAGTGTAGTTCCTGGTCCGGCGGGGAAATTAGTGTACCTCCCTGGCAGTGTTGGAGGTACTCTGGAGGGGGGATACCTACTGTACCGCGCTCGGCGAGGGGGGATACCTACTGTACCAGAGCCGATGGCCTGGGGGGGGTTATGTACCTAGGGGGGGGGGTTTGGGGGGGGGGTTGGGGGGGTTAGGTTTTGGGGTAAAATTTTTTAATGTGTTTATTATGTGTGGAATCGTGTGAAAACGTAGTATTTGCGCGCGTAGCGCGCGAATTTGGGGTGATTTGAGGTAAAAACCACTGATTTAACACTAATTTTGGTCATTTTGATCAAAAAATGGCACTTTTGGGGCAAAATCGGGGGGATACCTACTGTACCGGGGTGAAAATCGGGGGGATACCTACCGTACCATGCCAAACATCGGGGGGATACCTACTGTACCAGGCGAGGGGGGATACCTATACTTGCGTATTTTTCCGCAAAATATATTTTTGGAAAAAAAACCGTTTTTTTCCGGAAAAAAACCGTTTTTTTCCAAATATTTTTCCAGTACTTAAGGATACCCATGGTCCAAAAACGCCTATTTTGGAGAAAATTTTGTCGGGAAATGGCCTGAAACAGGCCAAAAATGCACTTGGAGATTAGAAAGTGCTCATTTTGAACTGTTTAGCACCGATTTACATTGGTTTTGACAACATTCTTTCGCAACCTTTGAAAATATTTCGGAAATTTTTGGAAAAAAAACCGTTTTTTTTCCAAAAGTTGCCACTTGGAAAAATTTCCGGAAAAATAAAAACGTATTTTTCCGGGCCTCGGAAAAAAAACGGTTTTTTTTCCGGCCCGCAAGTATAGGGATACCTACTGTACTGGGGGGGCTACCCCTCCCCCACCTCCAACACTGCTCCCTGGGCGGGAAGGGGGGGGGAAGACTCAAAATCACGGAAAAGTCACTTTTTGAGGTAGAAAATTTGACCTATTTTTGCCCGTTTTTGGAAAAAATTCTTCATAAAAAGGGTATTTTGGCGACTTTTGAGAACATTGACCTAAAAAATCACACATTTTAGGCCTAAAAATGCGCATTTTAAGCCTAAAAATGGCCATTTTAGGCAAAAATTGGGGAAATTAGTATACTGTCATAAAGAACCGTTTTTTATTTTTCGTGGAAAAAAACGGTTTTTTTTTCGAAAAAAACCGTTTTTTTCCAAATACTTTTCCAGTTCTTAAGAACGTAATTTTGAAAATAATAATAATAATAATAATTTTGAAAACAAATAATTCAGTGCAAAATTTGTTCGAAGTGACGAGAGTGCTCTTGAAGAGTGTTGAAGTCAGTCGAAAACACTTGGTTTACACGCTTTTTGGCCCATTTTGAGCCGGTTAATTTTTGTGCTCGAGCCAATTTTTCACTGAAATCGAAAAACTCATCAGTTTTGCATTACAATTTTTTGGAAAAATTGGGATAAAGTACCGATATTTTTCCGATCAAAAACCGAAAAGATACCCAGGGAAAAATAAATGGAAAAGTAATCGGGTCTCGGAAAAAAACGGTTTTTTTCCGCCCGCCAGTATAGAAATTAGTGCACCCGGACCCGGATGGGAAATTAGTGTACTAGTGTACCTTGGTCGGGGAAATTAGTGTACCTTTGGGGGTCCCCCTCCCCCCCAAGAATTACACTGGTGGCAGGGGGGGTTGGGGGCAGTGTAGTGGCAGCAGGGTTTTTTTTTCAAAATTCACTAGGTGCAACTTAGGTGCAACCCCCCAATTTTTAGGTGCAAGCTGGCCAAAGTAGGTGCAACCCCTATTTTGGACAAAAAACGCCAATTTTAGGCTTTTTTTGCCAGGTTGTGTGTTCAGTGCTATTTGCGTGCTTTTAGAAGTTCAATAAAGTTGTAACGCAATGAATGCCTTTTCCTTTAGCAAAAGCAAACTTTTCAGGGAAAGTTCAACATTTTGTAGCACATTTTGTACTAGTTTCATTATTGAGAACCGATTGAGAAGAAAACGAAACAGTAAAATTTTCATGTCACCATATCCACATTTGGGGGTCACGTACGAATCAATTACTTTCGCTGTTCATTTACTGTGTGGGTATCTAATACTGTTGTCATGCTCTGCTCTAGTTCTAGTCAGTGTAGTTCCTGGGGGGAGGGGGGTCCCCTCCTAAGGTACACTAACCGCCGCGACCAAGGTACACCAGTACACTAACCGCCGCACCAGGTACACTAACCGCCGCAATTTTTGCCTAAAATAGGCATTTTTAGCCCAAGATGGGCATTTTAGGCCTAAAATGGGTAATTTTCAGGTCAATGGTGTCAAAAGTCGCCAAAATACCCCATTTATTGAGAATTTTTTCCAAAAAAGGACAAAAATAGGTCAAATTTTTCACCTCAAAGAAGGACTTTTTCCTGAATTTTGGTCTTCCCCCCTCCTTCCCCCACAGGGAGGTACACTATACACTAACCGCCGCACCGACAAAGTGGGTAGGTTCACTAACGGCCTCGCCGGACCAGGAACTACACTGATCCTAGTACAGCATGTATTTGTTTTGAATCTTATCACCAGCACACCAGGTACTAACTGTGTACGAAATCAATCAATCAGACCAATATTTTTTGTCGATGTCGACCAAATGCTTCGATGGAATTTATTGGAAGGAATGAAAAGCCGCGCAGCGCATTTTTTTTGTTTCTAAGCTTTCCAACCTTAAAAGATGCTGTATAAATGCTAAATTAAGCAAATAAGGGCCCAAAATTTTAGGTGCAACCTTGCACCTAACCCTGAATTTTTAGGTGCAATTCTGATTTTTTTAGGTGCAAATTGCACCTAAAAAGTGTCTAAAAAA
The DNA here is from genome assembly GCA_030248065.1 of Rhynchonema sp. JSB1_4. Classification (NCBI taxonomy): domain Eukaryota; kingdom Metazoa; phylum Nematoda; class Chromadorea; order Monhysterida; family Xyalidae; genus Rhynchonema; species Rhynchonema sp. JSB1_4. Next base: position 19,097 of record JASAMV010000610.1, read on the forward strand.
ACTATGAGTGGCAGGCCCATGTGTGGGAGGTAAGTATGATGCGGGGCGGGGTTTATTATTTCAAAATTCGAAAATTTCTCTATTTTTTTGCTCTAAAAGTGCTATTTTTGCATAAAAATTGCTACTGTTAACATCACCCGACCCTACCATGGGTGTATTGGGTGCCATAATCGTTGTTTTGTGGCATCTAGACATAGTGCACACACTCACATGGCCTGTCATATGATTACACATGTACATGTGACTGGGTGGGCATGCATTTATCCATGCAACAGACCCGAAAGCAGTGATTCGGTGTGATATTCACTCTATATTTACACTGTTTGTCACATATTTGCATTGGTCGTGTACCAAGAGGCAATAGTTTCACCCAGTGTAGTTCCTGGTCCGGAGGGGGAACAGACGTACCTACCTGGGGGGGAAGGGGGGGGAAGTCCCAGTTGGGGGGGGGGGGGGGGGACGGAAAAAAGTCATTTTTTGAGGTCGAAAAATTGGACTATTTTTGCCTTCTTTTGCGAAAAATCCCCTATAAAAAAGGTATTTTGACGTTTTTTTGGAGGTTTCACCTAAAGTTTACCTATATTTGGCCTAAAAATGCCTATTTTAGGCCTAAATTTGCCCATTTTAGGAAAAAATTGGGGGAGCAGACGTACCCGGAGGGGGAACAGTGGGGCAGGCGTACCTCGGAGGGGGAACAGACGTATCCGAGGCAGTGTAGTTCCTGGGGGGGGAGGGGGGGTCCCCCCCTAAGGTACACTAACCGCCGCGACCAAGGTACACTAGTACACTAACCGCCGCGCCAGGTACACTAACCGCCTCAATTTTTGCCCAAAATATGCATTTTTAGGCCTAAAATGGACATTTTTAGGCCTAAAATGGGTGATTTTTAGGTCGATGTTGTCAAAAGTCGCCAGAATACGCTTTTTATAGAGAATTTTTTTCAAAAAGGGCCAAAAATCGGTCAAATTTTCTACCTCAAAAAGTGACTTTTTCGTGAATTTGGGTCTTCCCCCCCCCTTCCCCCCAGGGAGGTACACTAACCGCCGCACGGAAAAAAGGGGTAGGTACACTAACCGCCGCGCCGGACCAGGAACTACACTGATCCGCGGGGGGGTCCCCAGGGTAGTACTTGGGGGGGGGGGGGGGGTGTAGGGGGTCCCCCCCCCCAAATTCATCTATCTATCGTCAACACTTTTTGATTTCATCTATCTATCGTCAACACTTATGGGCAAATCTATCTATCGTCAACAAATTCTGGGAACAATCTATCTATCGTCAACACATTTCGACCCCAAAATGGGCATTTTTGCCTCAAAATGGCTCAAAATCGGTATTTTTTGTCCCAAATAGGCAAAAAATCGCGCGCTACGCGCGGATTTAGTACATCTATACACATTTTCATTAATATTTACACATTATTACCTACTTAATGCACTATACTATACCTTGATTTTTGGCGACCCCCCCCCCACCATCTATCTATCGTCAACAAGTTTGGGTCGACCCCCCCCCCCCAGATTTCGGACTTTGGTCATCTATCTATCGTCAACACATTTCGGGTCCCAATCTATCTATCGTCAACACCCTGACCAAGTACTACACTGGGGGTCCCCCCCCCTCCCCCCCCAGGAAGTACACTGGTTTCACCCAACTTTACCGTCTTGAGTGTCACGAAGCCACACCAAGGCACCCACGCCACGTGGGGGAAGTGTACGGGTGTGTACCTGACTACTGTTGGTACTCATTGACCATTGTTTAGTGTTGTTTTCGTGTCGAGAGTGCTTTATATGCATTTACCACACGTTATGGAAGAAAAATGCCACTATTTTTTGCTTTAGCGCTCATTTTTTTTTCGTTTCTGGCAGTTTTTGGCTGGAATAAAAAAAAATTTTTTTAAATTAAAAAAAATTTTTTTTTAATGGGGTTTGAATAAAAAGTTTTTTTTATTAACCACTGGGTGTACCTACCCCTTTTTTCCGTGCGGCGGTTAGTGTACCTACCTGGGGGCAGTGTAGTTCCTGGGGGGGAGGGGGGGGTCCCCCCCTCGGGTACGCTATCTCCCCCTCGGGTGGTACACTATCTCCCTATCTCCCCCTCCGGGTACACTATCTCCCCTAATTTTTGCCTAAAATGGCCATTTTTAGGCCTAAAATGGGCATTTTTAGGCCTAAAATGTGTGATTTTCAGGTCAATGTTCTCAAAAGTCGCCAAAATACCCTTTTTATGAAGAATTTTTTCCAAAAAGGGGCAAAAATAGGTCAAATTTTCTCCCTCAAAAAGTGACTTTTTCCCGAATTTGGGTCTTCCCCCCCCCTTCCCCCCCTCGGGGGTACACTATCTCCCCCTCCGAAAAAAACGGGGGGTCCGCTATCTCCCCCTCCGGACCAGGAACTACACTGCCTGGGGGGGAAGGGGGGGAGACCAAATTCAGGAAAAAGTCACTTTTTGAGGTAGAAAATTTGACCGATTTTTGGCCCTTTTTGGAAAAAATTCTCCATAAAAAGGTTATTTTGGCGACTTTTGACAACATTGACCCGAAAATCACTCATTTTCGGCCTAAAAATGCACATTTTAGGCCTAAAATTGCCCATTTTAGGCAAAAATTGAGGCGGTTAGTGTACCTGGCGCGGCGGTTAGTGTACTAGTGTACCTTGGTCGCGGCGGTTAGTGTACCTTAGGGGGGACCCCCCTCCCCCCCAGGAACTACACTGGAGGTAAGTACTCAATCCCCCCAACGCCCCCCCCTTGGGTTTTGTGGTAGGTAAGTACTCAGAGGGGCAGTGTAGTTCCTGGGGGGGAGGGGGGGGTCCCCCCCCCTAAGGTACACTAACCGCCGCGACCAAGGTACACTAGTACACTAACCGCCGCGTCAGGTACACTAACCGCCTCAACTTTTGCCTAAAATGGCCATTTTTAGGCCTAAAATGGGCATTTTTAGGCCTAAAATGTGTGATTTTTAGGTCAATGTTCTCAAAAGTCGCCAAAATACCCTTGTTCTGAAGAATTTTTTTCCAAAAAGGGGTAAAAATAGGTCAAATTTTCTACCTCAAAAAGTGACTTTTTCCTGATTTTGGGTCTCCCCCCCCCCGTCCCCCCCCCAGGGAGGTACACGAACCGCCTTACGGAAAAAAGGGGTAGGTACACTAACCGCCGCGCCGGCCCAGGAACTACACTGCAGAGGGGGTAACCCCCCCAACCCCCCAGCCACTACTATGGTTGGGGGGTTGGGTTACCCCGCTCTAACCCCCCAATAATTGACCCCCCCATAAATTGAACACCCCAAAATGACCTCAGTGAAAAAATAGACCCCCCCGGGTTCTATTTCCGACAATACGGTAGGTACACTAACCGCCGCGCCGGACCAGGAACCACTGAACACTGCTATACCCTGTTCCCCTTCCGGGCACGTCTGCTCCCCAATTTTTGCCCGAAATAGGCAAATTTAGGACTAAAATAGGCATTTTAGGCATAAAATGAGTGATGTTTAGGTCAATGGTGTAAAAAATTGCCAAAATACCAGTATAATACGAAATCGGGGCGAGACTTGTCATGACTGTCATGCGATTTCTTTGCGCCCGTTCATTGGTCCCCCGCTTCTCACATGTGATTGGTCGGTTCACGGATTGGTCACGTTCGAACAGACAACCTTTTTTGAAAAGAAAGAGAAAGTTTGCGCATGTGGGACGAGTTCGGTGATTTTATATGCTTTCGTGTTCGTGTTGTGTTGTGGTTGTGTCAGTGTGCACCTCACAAATTCCGGAGCAGGTTTACGAAGTTCTGAAACACACACACACACACACACACACACACACACACACACACACACACACACTCACACACACACACACACACACACCCTGCCAGTGTAGTGGCAGGCAGATGGTTGCAAGCAGGGTAGTACTTGGGGGGGGGTCCCCCCCCCAAATTCATCTATCTATCGTCAACACTTTTTGATTTCATCTATCTTCAACGCATTTTGGGAAAAGCTAGTCCCGTTTCAAAATTGACTTCCCTTTTTCTCAGGCTTAGGCTTGGGCTTAGGCTTAGGCCAGTGTTGGAGGTGGGGGGGGTTGGGGGGGGGGGGGGGAGCCCCCCCAGGTACAGTAGGTATCCCCCCCTCGCCTGGTACAGTAGGTATCCCCCCGATGTTTGGCATGGTACAGTAGGTATCCCCCCCCGATGTTCACCCCGGTACAGTAGGTATCCCCCCGATTTTGCCCCAAAAGTGCCAATTTTTGACCAAAATGGCCGAAATTAGTGCAAAATCAGTGGATTTTACCTCAAATTACCCGAAATTCGCGCGCTACGCGCGCAAATACTACGTTTTCACACGATTCCACACATAATAAACACATAAAAAATTTTCACCCCAAAACCTAACCCCCCCCCCAACCCCCCCCCAAACCCCCCCCCCCTAGGTACATAACCCCCCCCCCCGGCCATCGGCTCGGGGACAGTAGGTATCCCCCCCTCTCCGAGCGCGGTACAGTAGGTATCCCCCCCTCCAGAGTACCTCCAACACTGGCTTAGGCTTAGGCCAAACCTTGAGCCAACCCGTGCCTTCTATCGCGAAATCGAAAATTCGCGTTTTCTCTCTGTCAAGGCAACGGGACTAGCTTTTCCCAACATGCATCGTCAACACCCTGACCAAGTACTACACTGGTTGCAAGGTACCCTTGGGGGGATGGATCCAAATGGTTGCAAGGTAGCAAGGTACCCTTCCCCTGCCCAGCCTCCGAAACGTTGCTGGCCGATGGAAAAAAACCTTTTTTTAACGAAAAAAAAAACGAAAAAAACCGGGTCTTTCTGGCACGTGAAAAAAACGTGCCGGGAAGACTCATTATAAATAAAACGGATTAAGGGCGAAGGGTGATGTCAAGTCAATGTAACTATTTTAGTCACAAATGAGCATCAAAAACACCCATAGGCACCACTGTAGTGTCTGTGCTAAGATTACTATGTGTCAAAAATACATTATTTGGGCTTCCCCTATCCTTATACACTGCGGTTCTTTATCGGTTTTTTTCGTTTTTTCACAAAATATAAAAAAACCGGTTTTTCCGCCAGTATAGTAATGTACACCTGATTCCTGTTACTGGAATTCTGCCCTCGGGCCTAACAACAACCATAAGCCATATCCGCGTCAACGAGGGTTTCAATTTCAAATGCAGCACTCGGTGGGAGGAATGAAATGTCGCGCACACATGTGGTGCTCTGCTGGGGGAATCCCTCTGCCGGGCTCAGATCAGGGACTCGGTCAAAAGACAGCACAGCAGCAGGCGGCGGCGGAGCGGAGCAGCGACGCAACAAAACAAAAAAAATCTTTTTTAATAAGCGCTTGTTTTATTGGAAAAAGTCGGAGCTTCTCAAAAAAAAGCAAGAATTAAGCATAGGATATTTTGGACTTTTTTGTCGCTCTATAGTGCCCACCGTGAAAAAAAACGTTTTTTTCCGGTAAAAAACCGTTTTTTTCCTTGTAAAAACGGAAAAATCCGTTTTTTCCGGAGCCAGATAAATTTCCAAAATAAATTACCCTTTAGATTACCGGTAATTTATTTTTCGCAGAAAAATGCGTTTTTTTGGTCTGAAATGGCGAAAAATCTTCCTGAGGGCTTGAAAGTATGTTGCAAAATCGATTTGAAAGAGGCTAAAACAGGTGAACAACAGGCTTTTTCAGGCCTACAATACACACGCGGCACTTGTTAAGTCATAAACAAGCAAAAACTGCCTCTTTGGCTTACAATTAGTCATGGATTTTTAAAACTGGCAAATTGGTGGGAGAAACCTAACAAATTTTTTATTTTTCTTGCTTTTGCTTGCTACCAGCCTATTTTGAAAAAAAATACACCCTGAAATTAGTCAAGCTTGGCTTACCGTATTGTCGGAAATAGAACCCCCCATTAATTGACCCCCCCATTAATCGAACCCCCCTAAATGGCTCGAAATCAAAAATATAACCCCCCCATTAATTGACCCCTCCCCCATTAATAGAACCCCACCCCCAACCTTCACCGTACCACAGATTAGTAGTATGGTAGGGCTGTGTTGTTGTGTCAAACGTTGTTTAAGCTTGCGTACACAACAGAACACAGCTTTTTAAGCATAATTGCAGCTGTTGAAGTTAGAAAATACCGAAAACAAGCCATTTTTATGGGCATTATTAGCAGTGATTTTTTTCGTCGGGGGGGGGGGCCAAATGAAAAATATAACCCCCCAATAATTGACCCCCCCATAAATTGAACCCCCCAAAATGACCCCAGTGAAAAAATAGACCCCCCGGGTTCTATTTCCGACAATACGGTACCTACTTCCGTTGTTCCGTCCCGTTTTTTCTTACAAAGCAAATCCGAATTTGAATTACTTTCAGTGATTTTCGAACAGAAACCAAACAAATGGGAGTACAAGCAATCAGCGACTACGGTGGCGATCGACCATCTTGTGAGCATGGTTGGTTTTGTTCGGCCATCGTCTCCGAACTGCATTCAAATATGAAAGTGATTCGAATGAGAAGTGGCAAGTGAAGCTTTTTCACTAAATTAGTTCCCGCTTTCGCAACAAAACAGAGGTTTCTCACAGTCGGACCGCGGATACACGGTTACAGCTGCGTGCACTTCGCTTCCAGGTTCATTGCCGTACGCAGACTATTCCATAATCAAGTAAAACGCGCTTTTTGATAATGAATATTTTTAGTTTCGATGTTTAGTGATTCTGTGACTTGTCTATCATATGTAAAAAATACCTTTTGTACACCGGTGTCTTCCTCGTGGGAAAAAGCAGATTTTATTTATCGTATCTGCACACATGCAGACGCTCTTTGCACAGGTCCATGCCTGCTGTTTGAACGCCAGAAGCACGATGAACCAATCCGTTTCTTCGCGTGTGCCGTTTATCGTTCTCGAAAATACTGTCCTTTCTACGTGACACAGGAGCAGTTTGTTCGAAAAGTGGCCAAAAGTCAGAAATCTGGCAGCGGAACTGAAAACAAAATTTACAAGACGAAACAACCACAGAACTCGCATGACCAGCGATATAAAAGGTTTATTCGGTGTTTTTTAAAAAATTTTCTGTGTTCGCACTCGCATAAACTACTGTCAACAACATCCGTTCCAGGTGTCAAAAACTGACCAAGGGCAACGTCAGTGACTTAATGTACTGCACGACGTGCAACCAGCTTCTGAAGAAGAAAGAGAACAAATGGCACGCTGGGCATAAGTTTGTGGAAAACATTGCCGATGTTCACGAGCCCACCAGATTTCTGCCTCCGAAAAATGATCACAATAAAAAAGAGGCGGTGTGCAAGCGATTTAAACTAGAATTCACAAAAATTTTCTCGATTTGCACTTTATTTCTTTCAGCAATACTGGTTTTCATCGACCAGCCTATCGGTCCTGCACTCCATGCTCGTCAAACAAGAGTACGATGGTCTGTTGTGTGTTGGATGTCCGCGTTTGTTCGAATCCACGAGAGATTTGAAGCTGAATCGCTTTTTGCTCGATATTGATGACAGATTTGTAAGTTTGTTAATTTCTTTGTCAGAGTTCAAAGAAATCAAATTTCACATCAAAGACAGTGAATGCATTCGTGAACATTTTTTCAGATGGACTTCCATGCGCCGACTGAATTCGCTGTGTACAGTTTGTTCGTTGACCATTTTTCAAGCGAGTTGGGCCGAAGAAACTTGCATACATTTCTAACCAGCTGCTCAAAATTGTGCCTTGTCTGTGACCCGCCATACGGAGCGCAGGTGGAAGCTCTGGTCAAGAGCATGAAACGTCTGGTTGAAAGGTTAGTTCTTGTTGTTTTCACGCTTTGCAGCCCAGTATCCAGGAGTGTAGTAGACAGCTATCTACAAAAGGTAAGGTTTGACTTGAAATTTGTGATTCAAGCGTAGCAGCAACTTTCAGACACATCAGATGCTGCTAATTCATTTTTCAGTTTTACCGGCTCCGTTGACTTCGTTTTGGTGCTGCCTTATTTCTGCGAGAAACGAGTGGTTGACTGCTGGCCGGAAATGCGAATGCTCGACTTTAGGGTTGGTCAAAATTTGGATTGTGTGCGTATTTTTGAAAAGAATGAAGGACGAAATCAAACATGGAGCTTCGTCCGGTCCAACCTTGCTCACGTGACATTGAATCTTGAGTATTGAGCGACTTTCTGGAGTCACTGTTTTCGGTCCAGCTTAAAACTTGTTTGCTTGCGATCTGGGAGCAGCTTTTACGCTGGTCGAATAAGGTGGTTACAGTAAATCCTCAATGCAGTCACATGACCCAGACAAAATCGAACCAATCAATAAGTGTGATTTCGCCCGAGCTTTTTCTCACAAATTGATTATCAACCCAGGTGACGTATACCAACCATGATCAGTTTGCCGGCAAGACACGAGCTGCGTCTCAGATATCGCGTTTGTTCACGACAGTCAGTCCAGCTAATGTTTCACTGCCGAAAGCGGAAGGATACAAGTTGGCTTGAGGTTTTTTACTTGTTTTGTATATACAGTACGTGAAATACTGATTGTTTACGCAGACACTGCTCGGCGTGCAGGCGTTGGGTTTCGTCCGAGAATGAACACTGTGAAATCTGCAACGATTGCGCATCAAAAGTTAGTCTTCATGGAAAAATATTCATGGGTGATATTTTCGAAACGGTGTAAAGGTCAGTTGGGTGTAAAGGTCGGTGGAAAGCTTGGTCGACAGCTCAGTGTGATAGACCTCGGTGTAAACTTGAAACATTCCACGTTAATAACAGGCAATGTTTCACGTTTTCGACGAGCTTTCGACCGAACGTTACACCGACCTTTACGCCCAACTGACCTTTACACCGTTTCGAAAATTCCACCCCAAATCTCGGTTTCTGGGGGATTGTCGCCGTCTTCGATTGGTAAAAGGGTGTTCGCGTAACTATGTAAAGGCAAACTACACCAACACGAGCCCGATTTCGAAGGTAGCGTGTATTCAAAACGAATAGAAAGAGAAAATCATCATGACCCATTGTGCATTCTTCAACGTATAACATTTCCCAAATCAGCAGTCACGTATGAATGTTTCACCATTCTGCCAGCTGCGAAATCGAACTCATGTTGGCATGGTTTGCCTATATGTTCAACAACTGCTGCATGAAACGTCACCGAATTTCATTCAGGCCACTAGTTGTAGACTGCAAGTTAGCCCTCTGGTAAGCCGCAGTATCCATGCCACAGGCGGGCACGGGGCACACGGTTTTGTTTCGAAACCGCGCAAGTTGATAGATTTTCGTCACCATTCAAATTACGCTGTCTCGGACAATACCAACCTGATGTTTCACGTCACTGCAGGACGGACGCGGTGTGATGCACTGCAGCACGTGTGACCGGTGTGTAAAACGGACGTACGAGCATTGTGTCAAATGCGACAGTTGTCATCTGACCACCAAGTCGTGTCGGTCAACTGGTGGGAATGACAACGCCACCAGGAAACGGTCTCGTGATTCTGAAGCAGCTAACGTCGTCAAGAATAAGCATCGACGCAAACGCTCAATCAAATGACTGTGGCTGCGAAAATGCTTTACTTTAATGATAATAGAATCGCATCTTTTACAACCCTAGTTGGAACTGTACGTTTCGGCCTCGTGGCCAACTTGTTATCACAAACAATGAAGTTTTGTTCATTCACTAAAATTGTTTGCACTGCAGCAAAGATGTTCTTGTTGGTGAACAAGGAGTTGTTCGACGATTGTTTTGATGCCATATTTGCGACTCGAGGTCGAGACCAGGGTTAGAGGTCGTGGGGTACCCGACACCAGTGGTTAATAAAAAAAATTTTATTCGAGCCCCATTTTAAAAAAAGTTTTTTTGATTTAACAAATTTTTTTATTCCAGCCAAAATCTGCCCAATTTGGGTGAAATTATTGCGTCTAGGTACACGACCAATGCAAATAAGCAGCACATAGTGTGCGAATCACTCGTTTCGGGTCTGGGGCATGTAGAAATAAATGCCCATCCAGTCACATGTACGTGTGTATTTATATGATAGGCCCTGTGAGTGTGTGCACTACGTCCAGATGCCACGAAACAACTATTATGGCACCCAATACACCTATGGTAGGGTCAGGTGATGTCAGCAGTAGCAGTTTTAGGCAAAAATAGCACTTTTAGAGCAAAAAAACAGAAATGTTCGAATTTTGAAATAATAAAAATTCTTACTTTTGTTTTGGAACGAATTTTTAAAAAAAATTTTTGTTACTTAAAAATTTTTTTAAAACCACTGCCCGACACCCGAGATCTGAGAAAAAAGCAGACACATGACATTCAGTTTTTGGACCAAAAACAGGCAAATTTTTGCTCATTTGCATCATTAGCTTATTCGTCATTGAGTGGGAGGCGTCTTATAAACGAACAACAAACGTGCATGTATCCTTTCGTTATAAACTAACCCCATTTGGGGCTAATTAGGTCTTAACGCACCTGTCAAGTCAAAATGCAAAGCTACTGTAACGAGTTAGCTTTTCCTGGTAAGCGCATAGCAGCGCTCGCGTAGATCTTCGGTAAGCTGTTCAGAAGTTTGTGTGAGTTCTCTCTCGTTGACCAAGGGTCATTAGTGCTTTTGCTTGATAAGAGTTCTTCTTGTGTTTCTGTACCTTTATATTGGTGCTAACTGCATGTCTCTTTTCTCAGGTGCTTATACTACGGTACTAACCACTTGTGCTATTATCGGACCACAGCTATTGAACCTATTGTATTCATTACTGACTCTCTCAACTAACCGGCTGATCAATACATCATAACGGGAAGGACTTATTGTTGATCTTGTACACAACGCGGCAATCCAAAGAGCTACAGTACCTAACTCTCACATCGTAAACACGAACAATCAAGCAACAACCATTACAACTGGCGACCACCGACTCGACTCGAACCCAGCCCAATTCATCGATCGAACTGCAGCTGCTCTACAACCCAACCGAACTTGTGAGCTCACTCCGACCCACGTCTCAGTGTTGTCGACTACAAAGCTATCCGGATAGACGATTCAAGGCTCTGACTCAATCGACCCGCTGAGGTGAAGGCGAACCATCGCATCCGTGTCGCTATGACAAACCATCCGTCGAAGAGAGCAACTCTCGATCGTTTGCAAGGGGAGAAGGGAACCGGACCAGCATCACCTGTGCACCTACAGACTGGCCATCTGTGATTGTGTGGTTTGTGCTGTGTTTTCTGTTCCTTCTCAGACCATTCTTTCGAAGTAGAATTGCCCAACCTGAACACAACGCGTGATTGTCTGATATTTAGAGCACATTTTGGTGTCTGTAATTGATTTCTGAAGTGTAGATCGATTGATTTGTACCAACTAAGCACCTCAAGTCCCTGGGGGTTCTAACCTGCGTGCATTGTCAGTGTGCCAATACCTGGGGTCTAATACTTGCGTGTGTCTGCGAGTGACTGTCATACTGAATCGCTGGTGTTCCATAGCAGTAGGTGCGTTCTGCTAAGTTTTGATTAGTCACTCAAGGCAAACCTGTCGCAAGTGCGAATATGTTAGAACAAGAAGAAGAGCACGAACCTGAAGTCGATACTCGACGTTCACTGGTCTTGCTGCTCGGTATTGTGAAGCAGTATGAGCTGAATGATGACTGGTTGAAATACATCGATGAGTTCACACGTGTGACCAATGCTGCCTTGCTGACATCTCAACAACGAGCTGACTTGCTCGGTGCCAAGTTGTCGCAAGAAGCTGTCAACGTCAGCCAGTACCAGACGTGTCCGGTCGATATCAAACGTGATTTCACGTTGTTGGTCACGTATTTGACTGAGCGCTTATGCCCACCAAACGTGGCATTGTATTACGAACTGCAGTTGTCTGCACGAAAACAGCAGGCACATGAGCCGCTGTCACAATACTACTCAGACTTGTCACAATTAGCGCGTCGAGCCTGGCCAACGAAGTCGTCAGACGACCGTGACATTGCTCTGAAGTCGTACTTCTTGTGCGGTTTGTCGGCCAAACTTATGCAGGCAGTGCTGCTCAGCCCTGTCAGCAACAGTGAGTCGACACACGAACTGTACAAGCATGCGCGAATGGCTGAAGCCGCCCAACAGCTGTGTGATGCGCGTGACGGTGCCGAAACGGCACGCATATACTTTCTTGATGCGAAGACGGGTGAGCATTCGTCTCTGCCTGGCAGCAGACAGGCCGATCAGTCGAAGTGGTCACAAAAAGATATCGATCGCATTGTTGCCCGGCTGGCTGCTATAACAGCCGACGATCAGGGCACGACTAATGACGCCAAATGCCCACAGCAGTACTCATGGACTGCTGATGGCCAACCAATTTGCAATCGATGTGGCAAGATTGGCCACGTTCGGCGAATGTGTGGGAAGGCACGCAACGACGCACCCAGTGCACGCCCACAGTCGCGTTCTGAACAACCGACCAGTTCAAGACATCGAATGAACGTGATCAAATTGGTGCGTGAGCATGACGACGTGAATCAGCCTGAAGATTCACAGGGTGACAAGGCGACATGGAAATCGGATTCAGAGCACGAAATGCTCAGCAGCGCACGTGAGGAACGGGAGATCCTGTTCTTTTAGTGATGCAGAGAGTCCCGTAAATCTCGAAGTAAGTGTAGGGAAGTGTTATAAGTCAGCGTTTGGCCTGCCGCACATGCATCACTCTGTGTAAAAACCAGCGATTGTGAGTGCGAATTCAAGTACTTGGTAGTTTGCATTTTTCCCAATAGTTCCACTAGCATGGAAGCTTGTTTCATCCCTGATTCAAGATGTATGATGATGCGTACTGTATGTTGAATGAAGTGCTATAATCTTGTTGCTTGGCGAACATGTGACTGTTTTGAGGTGGCATACTTGAATCTTGTTGTGTGTTCACATGTGACTGAATTGGTGTCGTATATACTTTGAATGCGTAAATGTGCAGTGTGAATGAGTGATGATCTCCGAAATACCGTAATTCTGCTTCATATTCATTGTTTATACAGTATTCTGACGCGTGAAAATGTTATCAGGAGTCAAGTTTGAGCAAACCGACGCTCTGACATAACTGACCCCTGACCTGAGTATGTTTGAATCTGGGTTATCTCTGATGGTAGTAGTTCATGCGTGAGTGAGCGGTTTGTTTTGTGATTCTTGAGTGAGTGTGTTTATTTTGTGGTGTAAATGATACCTGTTCCTTCTGTAGGAATGCTGATATAAAGAGCTTGTGTTTACTGCACTTGTGCATCGACACCGATACCTTCCGTGTTTGTGTTGTACTTCTGACTTTATCGGTTCTTGAACCGCCTTTTATTTGAGTGTGGGGTTGTGCCATCTCTCACATGTCTGGTAGTCAGGGTCACGTTTTACTTCCCTTCATCATTTTATTGACATAGCTGTTTTATAACGGTTTTGCTGGTTGATTCTTTGAGTGAATATTCCAACACTAATACCGATTACACAAACGCATATCAAAATGGGCAAACTAAAATATTCACATGACAGCGGTCTGAGAAAGAACGATGATTGTCATGCATGATTTGTTCGTTACTCTATTGCACTTCTATTGTGTACGTTTTGTGTGTGATTATTTGAGATAGTTCTTTCCACGTTGCCGATTGTTTGATTTTTAGATCTGTTTTTAGCTTATTTTTCTAAGGAGAGGAGAGTTGTAACGAGTTAGCTTTTCCTGGTAAGCGCATAGCAGCGCTCGCGTAGATCTTGGGCAAGCTGTTCAGAAGTTTGTGTGAGTTCTCTCTCGTTGACCAAGGGTCATTAGTGCTTTTGCTTGATAAGAGTTCTTCTTGTGTTTCTGTACCTTTATATTGGTGCTAACTGCATGTCTCTTTTCTCAGGTGCTTATACTACGGTACTAACCACTTGTGCTATTATCGGACCACAGCTATTGAACCTATTGTATTCATTACTGACTCTCTCAACTAACCGGCTGATCAATACATCATAACGGGAAGGACTTATTGTTGATCTTGTACACAACGCGGCAATCCAAAGAGCTACAGTACCTAACTCTCACATCGTAAACACGAACAATCAAGCAACAACCATTACACTACACCAAGCATTTCCATTTGGAATTTCTGTCGTTTTTCGTGGTTTGTGATATTTTACAATAAACAAACCACAAAAAGTAATCTCATCAACTGCGGGGCGAGCGTCTTTTGGGCGTCATTTTCTTCTTTCCCTTCCACGGATTCCAGCCTTACTTTCATCCAATCATCACCAAGCCCAAGAAATCAATCGTGATGTCGTCTTCGATCCCGACGATTCTGTTGCTGATCGCCGTCGTGTTTGCGCCACACGCCCATGCTGGTTGGTTGCTCTTTTTTGTTCATTTATGCTGCAAAAAGCATAGTTAACACTATGCGCCCGACCGTCGAGGCCGAATTTCGAGCAGCCTCAAAATCGAGCAACTGGTGTTGCAATGTTCACTTCAGCCGCCTACTACGACATGGTCATTTGGGTGAAAACGTCGTCGCAATCCAATGCGGGCACCGACGGCGACGTGAGAGTCAACTTGCACGGATCGGTTGCCGACAGCGGCTACTACGAACTGGACGACCACAACAGGAATGACTTTGAGAGAAATCACAAGGATGACTTCCAGATAACGACCGATGGCCAGAGGTTGATCTGGCGGAAAAGCTGGGGCACCGTGTTCGGCTTGACGGTTCAGTTTCTGCAGAGACCAAAAAAACGTAAGTTCATGACTTCACACTCAATGGTCTTAATGGTATCCTATGATGGGACACCATTAAGATTAAGACCACGTTCAGATGAAAGCTCAAATTTACATTTAAGTATATACTTCAGTTTCTTTTATGTAGGTCCGTGGTGTTTGGAGTATGTGTCGATCCAGCTGACTGATCCTGACAGCAAACAAGTGGTGGTCGATGAAGTCTTCTTCTTTTTCCGAGATCAGTTAGTGTGTGCGCTCGACAACACTCAAAGGCATGAGAGCAATAATTTAACAACGCTTGACCGTGTTTCCCATCCAGGTGGTTCAAAACGTCAGGAGACGTTGCAACACGCAAGCCAGATCGATGCGTCAAACAATCATGGGGATCGTGGAGTTTTTGCAGTGCCACGTGTGGAGAAGGTAGTAAATTTCTAATTTCGTTGCCTCATGCATTTCTACAGACGCAGGGAGACTCCCGTTCGAAGTCGAGGCAGGCAACAAGCTCAACACAGTCAACTAGCCACGCAGCTGGCTCGTGTGCGTTTCGAATGTTTCAGTCGCACAGGCTGGTGTGTGTCAGCTGCGTGTCGCTTGTTGACTGTGTGTTGAGCTTGTTGCCTGCTTCGACTTCGAACGGGAGTTTTCTTGCGTCTGTAAAAATGCGTCAAGTAATGAAATTAGAAACTTACTATATATGCAAAGTCGAAAAAAGGACCGAAGCGTCAGCAAGTTGGCCAGAGCCGGGCTTTCACTCCCATGTGAACCGAACCGTAGTAATGCAGTTCCGTTTTGTTCTCTCTCACAACTGAATGTTGTTCACAAAGTTACTGGTGGTTTTCTTGGAGTTCAGCGGACGCTTTCTCACAGGCAAACAAATTCGAAATCGTGAAGTGTTCATTGACGATGGATCAGATGACTGCTTCTCGGTGGTGGATAAGAGAAGCTGTAACAAAGTCGCATGCGAGTGCGAACTCAGCCCGTGGTCGCCGTGGTCGGCGTGCACGGTCACGTGTGGTTCAGGTAAGAATGGACCAACGAAACAGCCCAACATTACTGCACTCAGTTCATACGCACATGACGTGCAAATAATACGATGAGCGCACCAACCGACCGAACCAAGAAAGTTGCTGCTTGTAGTGCACGTGCACATAGAGCTATGATTTTCAACGATGTGAAACTGCAAAGCCTTATATGCATTGCAGGAACGAAGTCGCGTATTCGCGAGGTTTTGGTCCAGCCATCGGGAGTCACATGCGACCAGCCGACAACCCAGACTAGCGACTGTGCTGCGGATGAAAAGTGTGTCTGTGACTACACCGACTGGTCGTCGTGGACACCATGCACGCTCACGTGTGGCAACGGTGTGCACTTTGTTTTATTATGCACCTGACCTGTCTTCTGATTTGTGCAACTCGCACTTTGTTTGACGTGGCTTGTAGCGCACTGTTTCGTGCCACGCGTTCTCGTGAGCTATAAAATCGAGGATAATTATCGCATTTGAGTCAACACCTGCATCTCCATCGATTGCAGGCGTCAGTTCACGTGAGCGCCAGATCCTGCATCAACCCGAAGGAGTCGAATGCAAAGAAAAGCTGGTCGACAAGGAAATCTGTGCTGATCCGTGCTTTTAAATCGAATTGATTGATTGATCTTTTGCGGATTTTTCGCCTTATGCTGCTATTCCCTCAACACTTGACGCACGTCTTTGGTTTCTTGACAAACCGAAGTCCTGACATTTGGTGATGTCGTTAGGTAGTGTTTTTCGAGCGTGATTTGCGAGCACATTTGAAGAGGATCCAAACACCATGACCTGTGTCAAGTTCACCGCGGTGTGATAAATTTGCGGCCACTAAACTAAAAAATATCATCCCGATGCTCGCAGGTATTGCCAACATGCCAGTCTCTTATACATACGATCCCGAGCGCAAAAATTTAACTTTTTCTGAAATGATCAGAGATTGTTGAAAATTTGGGTGATTTCTTATCCTCGACTGCATGAAATTATTTCACCCTTTTCGCTTATGAAGGGATCAGAATAAAATCAGCGTAGAAATGAAAGGAAATGCTTTATTAGCGAACTTTCTTTTCCATCTCTGTTTCAACCTGTCGTCATTTCAATCCAAAATCAAGACTTCAGAAAGCTCAAAGCTTGCTCAGTTGTCACGGCCGTATTGAACTTATGGTATCCGACATCCCGCAGTAGCAAATTGAATCGTGCAAAAACTGATCCAATGAGCCAACTAATCAAGTATACGGTATTTAGCTGGCTGCCAAGCAACTCAAACATGGATCATCCCTCCTTCCCACCCAACTGTACCAGTTGACCGAACATGGCCAACTCAAGCAGGTCACCTATCAGATTTAACGAGTCGCACGGAAATAGGGACATAATAGCACGACCTTCACTTGAAACATTTGGATGGATCGAATGGCATTCCTTCAGCTCTTTTTCTTGCGGTTGAGTGATATTTCGTTGTTGAGCACCACCGATTGCTATGGACATTGCAAATTAGTGTGATATTCTTGTCGAACTAACGTGTACGCCCGTTGACCAAGTGTGCTTGGAACAGTTTGACTACAGTGGACCATTGACTTGCGAAGAATAAGCGTGAAGGTAGTGTTTGCATACACCGATGCTCTTGTGGACGTGGTTTGTTGTCATAATGTTGAATGAGTCTTTTTCGACCGATTTACCACACGAATAAGCGTGTGGTAAATCGGTCGAAAAAGACTCATTCAACAATAAGCGTGAACACTTGATGAAAAAATTCTTCACACATTTGTATGTAATGTACATACTCTCAGTTGCTGTTGTAGTACGGATTAAGCCTCCCTCCCCCGAATAACTTCCCACAGCCGGACTATTCGGAAGTTCTCCGCATGATCCTCCAGGGGGTATGCGGATTAAAAATATTTTTTTGGTTTTGTTGCGCATACAAAATTAGGTATAGTCCAGCCACGTGCTCATGAGACGACTCTTTTTAAAGCTTGCTTGGCCAGATTCAAAAATGCGCCGGCTACACGGGTTTTCGCAAACAAAAGAAAGAGATTGGGCCGAGAGACATGATGACAAGTTCCAGCTGGCTGACCTCAATTTGTTGCGTGCTTACGCGAACAGCAACATCGTTCAACACACAAATGTTTTGGGAGTCAAAAGGGAATTTACGCACCGAGGTGGAGAGCGTGTTTTTAAAAAATACATGCGTTTCTCTTTCTTTCATTTCCGAAATACGTGGAACCGGAACATTATTGGATCCGTTCAAGTCAACTTCTAAATAAGTCGTCTCATGAGTTCGTGGCTGGACTATATGTACATGTTATATATGTCCTGATGCCCTAGCTAGAGTCGCTAAGACAAGCGCGAATCAAAAGAAACAGTGTGAAATTCGTTCTAAAGTTGACAGTGTAGTCTATAGGATAATTGCACGGTGCTTAGCAAAGTCTGATCTCTGTTCTTACAAGTTTGTTCGGTAACCGTTTGTTCCTTTTGCATCAAGTGTTTTCAAATAATGACCCGTTGGGGTTTATTCCGACAGCTTCCGAATAATCCCCCTGGGGGATTATTTAGGATAATTTTTATTGTAAAATCTTAGAGCAGAAGCATAACCCAAATAAAACTGGGGAATTAATCGGCATTCTCCAGTTTTATACAGATAGATTAATTGGAAAACTAAATTTACGTGGATTTTTTCTGTCATCACTTGCCGCTCTCCATTGCGTGGATATCACTTTCCTCTAATCAGCTCAAAGATCAAGAAGTCGACGCGATGTTGTTTACAATCCAGACGATTCTGCTGCTGTTCCTCGTCGCGTTGGCGCCACACGTCCATGCAGGTTGGTCGCAAAAGTTTTTTGATTATTGCCTATGTATACTGTAACTCCCCAGTTTCCAAGTCGTGGTTTGTGGCAGCCTGACACTGGGTTAACCATAAATTGGTCATTGGATTTTCCGTGTAAAAAGAAATTTGTATACCGCGCCCTTTACCACATTTAATACGGTGGAATCAAAACGTTATTTTCCGTTCACGGCTCGGACAACTCAACTTCGCTTTGACAGTAGGTGCGGATTGTATACTTTCTCCTTCACCAGAGTTTTCCGAAAGCCAATATTTTGTAGACTGTAAGTCTGCTGGCCAGCGTAACGTGTAGCGCTGTGGCGTGCAAAGAAGAAGAATATTGGACCAAAGCTGTGTGTGTGTGTGTGTGTGTGGCGTGCAAAGAAGAAGAATATTGGACCAAAGCTGTGTGTGTGTGTGTGTGTGTGTGTGTGTGTGTGTGTGTGTGTGTGTGTGTGTGTGTGTGTGTGTGTGTGTGTGTGTGTGTGTGTGTGTGTGTGTGTGTGTGTGTGTGTGTGTGTGTGTGTGTGTGTGTGTGTGTGTGTGTGTGTGTGTGTGTGTGTGTGTGTGTGTGTGTGTGTGTGTGTGTGTGTGTGTGTGTGTGTGTGTGTGTGTGTGTGTGTGTGTGTGTGTGTGTGTGTGTGTGTGTGTGTGTGTGTGTGTGTGTGTGTGTGTGTGTGTGTGTGTGTGTGCGCGCGCGCACGGTTGCATGGGTATAAGTGCAACTTTGAGCCGCAGCCAGACCGCGTTCCCGTAGCTATGTAGGTTGGTGGAGCAACTGGCTGTCCAGGCCTGGTGGCTGAGAGAGCGGAGGTTCGAGTCCTTCCGGGAGCATACGCTTGGTGTGGCGGTTCAGAGTTCAATTTTAGTCATCGATAGTACCACTTGATTTTATATTCTTTTCAGACGTTGACTACGCCCTCGTCATTTTGGTGAAAACTTCGAACGTCACCAGTGCCGGCACAAACGGTGGTGTGTACATGCGACTACATGGAACAAATTATGTCACCCGCTTCTTCGAGCTAAATGACCGTCGCAGGAACGACTTTGAGCGAGGGCAAATGGACGACTTCGAACAGACAGCCAGTGGCGAGCGCTTAATATGGCGCAACAGCTGGGGCTCCGTCACGGGTCTGACAGTTATGCTCGACCCGGTTGGGTTCGCCCGTTAGTGTTGAAAGAGAAACCATTGACAGCTCGCTAATAAAGTTGAGCCGTTTTGCGTTTTGCTTCAGCTGCTTGGCGTTTGGACTACGTGTCTGTCAAAATGATCGATCCTCTCGGGGATTACGACAGCGCGCTCCCGGCTGCCGAAGCCATTTTCAACTTTCACGATCGGTGAGGGCGCGCGCTCCGTGTCTTCTACTATTTCGAGTATTTGAAATACGACAATGCCACAATGCATAAATATTGAATAAGCTGACCGCGTTTTTTAAAAAAGCGCTAGAAATTTAAAAAAATTTGCTCCCTTGATTTTAAAAACAGACCCAGAACACGTGGTTTCCAAATGGGCTTTCTTTCCTTTCCGGATGGCTGAAAAAGAATGAGAGCGAAGCAACCAGCACGCCATATGCATGCCAAGTGGAATCGTGGAGTTCGTGGGGTTCGTGCAGTGCCACATGTGGAGAAGGTACGTACGTGTCATTACATGACTTTAAATTAGGGGGAAAAGTGATCATTACAGCAACTCTGTTAAAGGTGAACCACATGAATAATCAAGACTTAGCTCGCCAAGTGTT
This sequence comes from Rhynchonema sp. JSB1_4, assembly GCA_030248065.1. Taxonomy (NCBI): domain Eukaryota; kingdom Metazoa; phylum Nematoda; class Chromadorea; order Monhysterida; family Xyalidae; genus Rhynchonema; species Rhynchonema sp. JSB1_4. The sequence goes on from JASAMV010000610.1 coordinate 39,332, forward strand.
TGATCATCACAGATTGGTGCCAAACAATGTAAAAGCAAACTACGCCAGCACGAGCCCGATTTTGGAGTGTGCTCACAAAACGAATAGAAAGAGAAAATCCTCATGCACCACGTTGTATTCTACAATGCGCAGCATTTCCCAAATCAGCAGCCACGTCTGAATGTTTTACTAATCTGCCACCACCAGCGTTGGGTTGAAAAAAGTAAAAAAATTTAGTAAAAAAACTTTTTTTAGAAAAAAGTTCGCCACTTTTTCGGTTTTTAGAAGTTAGAAAAGTAAGTTCACTTCTTTTTATTATTTCACAACTTTTTTTTTATTATTTTACCCTTTTTTCCTGTCTAATGCATGTTTTTGTGCATATTTCTGCTTGTTTTCTGTCAAAAATCGCCTGGAGCGCTTGTATTTCGCTTCGATACAATGTCATGACAATGGTAGACAAGTCCGTGGCTCTGCTAAACGACCTAAATAGCAGTCATGATGTGCGCATTGAATTCTTCCAAAGACAAATCTGCTTAAAGTATGATCGTGCAAGAACCCCGAAGGTCACTAACTGCGGGTTATGCAGCCGTTTTCATATAACGTTACCAAAGAAATGCGCCAGTTATTTATCTTTCCCGTGACATGCCTTTACTTTTCATATGACAACCTACAGGACAGACTATCCCCAACACGAATTGTCACGTTATCGGGCTCATCGTAAGAAACATCACCTCGCTACTGCCCGTTTGTAAACACAGAACCAGTCGGTATTAACTATTCCCTTATTCTCAATACAATCAAATATACTTACAAAAAAATTTCGACAATTTTTCACATTGAGAACCGAAATTTTTGTGGTCCGGAATAAAAAAAGTAAATCTTGAAAAAGGTTTTTTAAAAGTTCAGAAAAAGTTAAAAAAAGTTCGATAATAAAAAAAACTTCAATCCAACCCTGGCCACCACCCACCGAAATCGGGCTCGTGTTGGCGTAGTGCTACTATAATTATCGTGCGGCGTTACAGTCACGTGAGGAACCACACAGAATGCGTGATGCATGGGTTAATAAAAAAAATTTTTATTCAAACCCCATTTTTTAAAAAAATTTTTTCTTTAATTTAAAAAAATTTTTTTTATTCCAGCTAAAAACTGCCCGAAACGAAAAAAATGAGCGCTAAAGCAAAAAATAGTGGCATTTTTCTTCAATAACGTGTGGTAAGTGCATATAAAGCACTGACGACACGAAAACAATACTAAACAATGGTCAATGAGTACCAACAGTAGTCAGGTACACACCCGTACACTTCCCCCACGTGCTGTGGGTGCCTTCGTGTGGCTTTGTGACACTCAAGACGGCAAATTTGGGTGAAACTATTGCCTTTTGGTACACGACCAATGCAAATATGTGACAAACAGTGTAAATATAGAGTGAATATCACACCGAATCACTGCTTTCGGGTCCGTTGCATGGATAAATGCATGCCCGCCCAGTCACAAGCACATGTGTAATCATATGAGAGGCCATGTGAGTGTGTGCACTATGTCTAGATGCCACAAAACAACGATTATGGCACCCAATACACCCATGGTAGGGTCAGGTGATGTCAACAGTAGCAATTTTAATGCAAAAAATAGCACTTTTAGAGCAAAAAAATAGAGAAATTTTCGAATTTTGAAATAATAAAAACATTTTTTTTAACTTTTGGAACGAATTTTTTTTTAAATTTTTTTGATAAAAAATTTTTTTTAAAAACCACTGGTCCCGACAGCCCGTTTGCAGGTATCAAGTCACGTGATCGACAGATTTTGGTCCAGACAGTTGACGAATGCGACAAGCCGACCACCCAGACGGACGCCTGTGCTGCAGACGAAAATTGTATTTGCGAGTACAGCGAGTGGTCCTCGTGGACACCGTGCACGGTCACCTGCGGCAATGGTGAGCAGTTTGCCCATCATACAACTACCGGAATTCTAAAGCCCCGGGGGCTCTAGGCGGAATTGGTGGAGAATGGACCCTGCGACCAAAAGGAAAAATCCAATTAGGGTAGAGCGTGTGGAAAATCCAATATTATGTGAAACGCTTCCACTTAAGAGCCCGCAGGGGCTTTAAGCGGCCATGATTTGTGTTTTTGCTATCTTGTTAGTTGGGACTTCTTTGAACGGCAAGTTGTCCTTCGTCGACCATATTTCACCATGATTATAACCATCTTCATTCCAGCACTGCGAAACAACCGAAAAACACGATAATTTTGTCGGTAATGTACTGACTTGAACGATTTTGCCAAGTTCACCACTGAGTAAAAGGCTGATGTATTGGACTCGTCGAGAAAACATGAATCCAATTAAAGCCTCCGTGGGTTTTAAGTATAGAAAATTTTCCACTTAAAGCCCCAGAGGACTTTAAGTGGAAAACTATGCTGAATTATGACGTGGTCTTGTCAGATGGCACATTGCTTGTTCAACATATCCGGTAACACTGGCTCGCAGTGTTTCGTGCACACGAAAGTTTCGTGTGCCACTCATTCGCATGTGATATCAAATGAATGATAGCGTATCCGCGGCTGAATCAAAGACTCGTCTATTGCAGGCATCACTTCACGTCGGCGCGACATTTTACACCAGCCACAAGGGGTCGAATGCAAAGAACCCCTGCTGGAGAACGAAGCCTGCGGTGATCCGTGTTTGATTGATGCTTAGGGAGATTTTGCTGACATTTTTGTTTATTTGCTTGTTCTCACATGACGCACGTCTTTGGTATAGCTTAATGACAAACCAAAGTCCTGCCTGACGTTACGGCTTCACCTCATGTTATGGGGACTACCTATACAGTGCATTTCGTGCATAATCTCCGAGCACATTTGCAGCTATACCAGTCAAAAAAAGGTTTCGTACCTAGGTATACACAAGTAAAGTCAAAAGTTTGGCATGCGTGGGACCTGGGCACGTAATAACGTTGTCTCTGGATCCTAATTCAAGGACGAGTGTCAAGTTAACCGTGGTGTAGTACGTTTGAGGTCTGTCAGTGTGAACCTCTTGCCAAAGTCTAGTCTGTTTTGCGATTCCCAGGGGTGCAATATTAAAATTTCTGGAATGTTGACGTTTTTCTCTTTATCTGCATTAAATTGTGTTATCTTCTTGCCCACCCAAGGGATCAGGATAAAATTTAGCGTCAGGAACAGCAATTTTGAATGCACGAACCGATAATTCGACTGCATTATGTATGTGGCAACGCATTATGTGCATGAAACATCAAAACCAATGGTGAACTTCGGAGCACATCATGCTGCGTTATGCACGTTCGCGATTTGTGCATGCAGTCAAACTTGTGCTTGCCGCTGCTGCAACCCGATCACATTCAGAAGCAATGTGACTTAATCTGAGTGCACGAGAACCACACACATACACATCAACGATGAGGAACAGACGATTGACATTTAGTTGGGACAATAACTGACAACTGGAAGCATTGTGATTGAAACGTTGAGTGATTAGAACGAACACAAAATTTGTGTGCTTTTTCGAGCGTTTTGCGCACGAACTGAGATGTATGGCAAATCAGGATCTTCAGGATTCCAGAGTTGAGACACGCTTAACCACTGGGCTATTTGTATTTCTTACAAAACATTTTCATCTCAAAATAAACCAGCCAGTCAACCACGTTTTTAATCTCTGAAACATTTCGCTTACTGCATATACTTTACTGTACGTGTGATTGATTACACGTTGACGCGCAATGTCAGTTTGAATTTTCTGGCTTATCAATTCAGGAAAAATTTTGGATGGATTCTCATATTGCCATTGTGCGACCAATATTAATCGGTCTTCCATCAGCCATCATTTTCTTTCTCTTGCACGGAATTCCAACCGTTACTCTCATCCAATCAGCTCAAGACCCCAAGAAATCAACCTGATGTTTTCTTCGATCCCGACGATTCTGTTGCTGTTCGTGTTGGCGCCACACGTCGCTGCAGGTGAATCGATTTTTTTGGTTTTGCGTAGCTGCAGCCTGGAGGTCCATTGTAGGATATGCCGTTAGTCAAAAATCTGGGTGTAATTTGATTTACATATCTTATCGACAGGCTTTTCAGCTTTTCGTTTCTTTTTCAAATATCAAATGAATATGTTGAGCACCACTCGCGTGTTTTTATTTCTTTCAGACGATGTCTACAACCTGATGATTTCGGTGAAAACGTCGAATGTGCTTTGGGCGGGCACAGACGGCCGCGTGTACATGCGAATCCGCGGATCGAAAGCGCACACCGAGTTCTTTGAGCTGGATGATCCGACCCGGGAAGACTTTGAACAAGGACACAAGGACAACTTCTGGGAAACGGCCACGGGCGTCCGCCTAATATGGCGCAAAAGCTGGGGCTCGATCATTGAGCTGACCGTTCAGATGGACTCCCCGGAAGGAGATTTGATTGGTTGAAGATGATCTAAAGGCAGTCTACGGGAGGTTGTCACTCACCCCTTTAATACCGTAACCGTAACCCACCGTTTTAATATGCAAGGATCGTGGCGAGACCATTTTGTTTTTTTATCAACGTTTTGCGTGTTAGCGCCACCACCAACCAACATTTCGATGTTTTGGTGATCGACGCGCACGATGACGATTGCCAGCTTTACACGTGTCGATAAGCAGCGATCAGCATGGGTCTCGCAACGATCTCGCTTGCGTTGGGTTACAATATTCGACGGCTGAGTGACAAGCTCCCGCAGACTGCTTTTACCATTAATTGACATTTAATCAAAACGTCGCACGTCTGATATGCACCGTTTTACACCTTAGCTGAGTGGTGCCTGGACTACGTATCGATCACACTGCTGGATTATCAGAACGTCCTCTTGACGACCGAAGCGAAATTCGAGTTTCACCATCGGTGAGTCTGCGTTCATTTGACGTTTATGCAAATGAAAGCAGGATAAATATTCACATAGGTGCCTAGTCTCACGAACTTCGATTAATTTGCCCAAAAACAATAGGCCCAGGCCTATTTTTTGACTTTGGCTTAGGCTTAGCCTTGTGATTAGGCTTAGGCTTCAGCCTGAATCGAATGAGACACACAGCCAAATCGAAAAACTTCCCTATCTCCGGTGGACGGAGTTTGCTTTTTGAGCATTTAATGTGGTCTTTGTTTTGATTTCAGCTGGTTTACGTACTGGGATAATCGAGCGACCAGCAAAGCGTGTACATGCGTCTTGGATCCGTGGTGGAGCTCGTGGAGTTCATGCAGTGCCACATGTGGACAAGGTATGTGTACCATAGCTTGGAGACTGTTGCAGAAAACGTTATGATCGCAGGAACACTGTAGTAGCTGAACACAACATCTTTGTCTCTACTTGCAATAAATGTTCTTTTTTGGTTCTTACGACTCCAACATGGTGCAGACTTGGTTCAGGTGACAGCTCTTGCGACCTACACGCTAAAGCTGGAATTCGTAATGATGCTTCCCAGTGTTTCCTCTTCGGCAAGAGTGACAAAAATCAGCGCAGCTGCTGCGCGTGCAAGGGCAACAACTGCGATCATTTTTCACAAGACCGTGCTGGAACACAGTTCTTTTGGGGTCAAATGGAAACGTGTTTTTGTACTCCCCACAGGTGAGAGATACCGAACTCGGGACGTGTTGATCGACACCGGATTGTACGACTGCCAGCCGTGGGTCGATCATCGTGTCTGCCAGACCACGAGTGGGTGCGAATGCAAAGTCAGCCAGTGGTCGACGTGGTCCACCTGCTCGGTCACCTGTGGCTCCGGTGAGTTGCTGTGCAGCTGTGGCGATCCAGGATTTAGACGTAATTTTGTCGTGCCTGTTTTCGCCATAAGATTTTAATCAAATTCTCTTGACTCTCTTGAACCGCAACATTATACCTAGTCAGTCGAGACCTTTCCAGGCCAAAAGTCGCGCGAACGCTGGATCGTGGTTCAGCCACCGGGGGTTGAATGCTTCAAGCAGTTGTGGGACTTCAAAGCCTGCAGCAACAGCAAGGAGTGCGAGTGCACGATGGGCCAGTGGTATCCGTGGTCTTCGTGCTCGGTCACTTGCGGTTCAGGTGAACAAAAATGCAACATTCAGCATACTCGGCGCTCCAGAGTCATTTATCTAGTCGTGTTTTTAATGACTCTATGCAGATGCGATTATGAACGGTGCAGTGTTGCACACTAACTTTTTAATCGCACTGATGTTTGCATAATCATCAAGACATGGCTCCTTCCTACGCTCGCGAAACACTCAAATCATAATTGTATAGTCCGTGCATCAGCTCATGGCACTTTTGTTTGGGAGGTTCAGGTTCCGTTGTGAAAAATTGTTCCTCCGCTAGGCAATGTCAGAGAAAACGGCGAACAAAAATAAAATAAAAACCGATTTCTCTTTCAATTCTTTTTTGGAAGCCGACCGAAACCGGAGCAACACTGGATCCTGTCAAGCTTTTCAACTGACAAGAAGTGTCATGAGCTGATGGATGGACTATACATTGCATTATCCGCACACGTGCCGTTTGCAGGAACGAAGACACGCTTTCGCCAGGTTTTGGCACCGGGAGTCACATGCGACCAGCCGACCACCCAGACTAGCGACTGTGCTGCGGATGAAAAGTGTGGTTGCGACTACACCGAGTGGTCGTCGTGGACACCATGCACGCTCACGTGTGGCAACGGTGCGCACTTTGTTTTATTATATGCACAATTTGCAGCAGACTTTTCGTGCATCGAATAAACTCTTGTATCTGAAATCAATATCAGCATGTTCATCCACTGCAGGCATCAGTTCACGTGAGCGCCAGATCTTGCATCAGCCCGAAGGAGTCGAATGCAAAGAAAAACTGGTCGACAAGGAAATCTGTGCTGATCCGTGTGTTTAAAAAAAATCGAATTGAATTGCTTTGATGTACTGCTGATTTTACGCCCTTTTCCATCCATACTTATCATCTCATCTGTTTTTTTTGCTGTAACACTTGACGCACGTCTTTGGCATGGAGTCCCACAACGCAGCGATTTGTGGTTGAGTGATTGATTGTTGCGCTGCTTGGCACGCATGCATTATGTTGAACGTATAGGTGCTTTTTTTACCTGATCTGATTCCAAAGTACCACTGATAGTGTATACCGCCACTCGAAAAGTCACAGAGTAGACGTGTGTCAAGTTAATCACGGTGTACTCATTTTGCTGCCGTCAAACTTGCTTTTCCAAAGAGTTGTGGTCTCTGCTCTTGCGATCCCGAGTGTAAAGCACTTCTTTCCGTCACAACTAGACGCTTATTCGACATTCTGTAAGATGCGTAATTTATTTTCCCCCGCATTTGAATCATTGAACCTTTTCTGCTCACCTATGAAATCAGAGTAAAATTTAGCGTAAAAACAGACAAAGATGTGCTTGAATGCGTGAAAAACAGACAAAGGTTAATGTTCAACCATCACGGCGACCGTCCAGGAACATATACCCGCTGTGTGTTCGACAGTTGTCGTTTGTATTCTCGCAGGATCGCAAGCCAAAAGACACAATCGTTCACGCGTGGCCTGGGAACATTGTGGACACAGCGGATCGACTTGGGGACGACGTATACACACGCGACACGCATGCCAGATTTTTTATTGTGCGACCGTTCAGTACCGGGGCACAGGTTCAGGTCTGGTCATTCAGGCTCGCCCGATTCAGGCCCGGCTGAAGCCTAAGCCTATAAATGGGGCAAGTATGCTGGACCTGAATCGGCCGGACCTGGAAAACTGGGCCTGAAGATGTCGGGCCTGAACATCCGGGCCTGAAAAGTCGCGGAATACAGATTTTTCAGTGCGATAAAATACGTAAGCCCGTTTTCGGCATGTGTGTTTCACTTGATTCAGGTTGAGGCCGAAGCCTAACAAGCCAACTCGTCATCAAAGCTTTGACCAAACGCTAAACGGTTTATACAAAGCGTCACGGCAATTTCGGATCCCGAATACAACATGCTATATGCTGTATTTGTGTTTCCATCAGAAACAAAGCTGAGGAAGAGCAGCAAACACCTCAAGAAATGCATATGTATGATTACATAAGTGTCGATAATATGTAAACTAAAAATGTTGTTGGGCACAGGCGCGATTCAAACATTGATCACCCTTCCGTCCCAACGTTTCCATCTCAGGTACATGTCATTATACTGCACGGTCGTATCAATCGGGTAGCAGTCGGCCAAATTGTTCTGCATCTGCGCTCGACGTTGTTGATGTTGTTGTTCATTGACACTCTTGCATGAAACATCACCATCCTTGTGCGTGTCGCCATTGCTCTCCCGTTGTCGTTGTTGTTGTTGTTGTTGACCACTTTTCGTCTTCTTCGAGCATTCCCTCACGCCCACAGCGCTGAACGACAGACGCAACGTCGTCGCACCGCCGTAGCCGAAATATTTGGTCATCATCTGACGGAACGTCGGACAGAACGTGTGATAGATGACGAAGTTGCACGAACTGTTGCACACGACCAATAGATTGGATAGATTGATCAGGAACGTGATCAATTGGCCGAGATTGGCCGACTCGAGCAGATTGACGATCAGACCCAGCGAATTGCACAGAATGAACAGGAACACCACCAGCACCTGAAACATTTGGCTATATGTGTGACCCAGCGACATTTATACAAGTATGCGGTTTCACCGGTTCGCTGTGCGATTGCACAGGTCACGCTCAAACGTTGAGAATTTGATAACAAGCCATTTGTCGTGTCCTCTCTTTCGATAAGATGACTACAGTCCAACAACAACTAACGCAGAGTTTATACGCTCTGCGCTGCCTGAATCGTAAAACGCGAGACCTATAGTTGTTTGCCGCAGACCGAAGCGATGTGACAAGATCGCGAAAGACCTGACATAAACGTATACACACCTATGTATGTACAACCTGCAGGTCACTCCCGATCTGAGGCGAGGCACTGGGTTTCGAGCTGTAGTTATTGTTGGACTGCCAGAAATGGAGTCCACTCCCTTTTCTCGTCGTTCCGCGTTCAATGTGATTCAAACGCGAAACTCGACGACCAGAAAAGAGGTCCAGCAATTGGACCACCGTCAAAACGCAACGGCCCGAAAAACGCACCAAGCTGATCGTTCCCTCCGGTTTGTCATCCAACTCCGGTTTCACACAGAACACACGAACGACGATGCTGGTGTTGAGCACTATCAGCACACCCAGTGGCACCAACGTCATCAGGATCGTGTACATGTACTGGTAGAAGATGAGGATGTACGCCTCGTTCATGCCTGCAAACAATTATAGGTGTTCGGGTTGGGCTTGCGGTGTAGTGCATAATACGATGCAGCACCACGCTTCGAATTTGCGATTTCAGAAAAAAGTAATTTCCCAAACAAACCCGCACCTGTATAAGCACATGACCATAGCTTCCGAATAAGCTCCCACTAGGAACTACATATTTCGAGGGGGAACTTATTTTACATTCTCCGGCAGTTGGGTACAGGGTTGGGCAAAAAAAACGACGGCGTTTTTTCTTAAAAAAACGGAGTTTTTCTTAAAAAAACGACGTTTTTAAAAAAAACGCCTGGGTCGTTTTTCGTTTTTTTAAATCCTGAATTTCCTTGATTTTCCCTGATTTTTCAGGGAAAGTACCCTGATTATCAAGGAAAATCAATCTTTTGTTCCATTTGTTTCAAAAAATTTTCGACCAATTTTTACTTTGTCGAGATACGTCGATATACGCAGTTTGAGTTTCAATGATGACCCCGGCCAAAGTTGGTCCCATGATGCGGGTCTGATATGGGATCTTAACAACTCGCTAGAAAAGGGTTGAAACCCGTTTATTTTGCCTCAGAACACATAGAATTACTTCATTTAACCACGTTTTCTTCCCAACATGAGCGTTTTCCAATTTTTTTGGGGGCATATTTTGGTCATCTGGTTCTGTTCTGGTCATCATATTCTGGTCATCGTTTTAAAGGTGCTGGTTAACAACCCTTCGACCGCGCTTGATCTTGGGGGGTAGTATATATAAACAAAGTTTGGACATCGTGTTACTCGACCCTAATCTGGTTAGCCGATTGGTTGCTTCCTGATGTTTCGCGGCCACGTTGAAGTTTGCCCCTCGTGAAAAAAACCGAAAAAATTTGAAACGCTGCTGTGACACGAATAGGCTGTTTCAAAGTTTGACACTAGAGTGACAGCAACCTCCAACAGTGTTCCGAAAACCGCAATGCACGATAGCTGTTGAAACGTCCGCATTGTTGAATAAAAAAATAAAAGGTTTCAGAAACCTGGCCATTTTTTGTGAGGATTTTCTACTCGTATAATTTTAAGCATCTGTGGTGAATGAAATAAGTTGTCAATTACAAATAAAAATCCTCTAATTATCAAGTTTTTTGTTTGTGCTCCCCAGTTTTCAAAACCCTACACAGCTCACACAATGTTTACCACAACATGCGCAAGGCAGCCATTCCACAGCGCACACACACAACAAAGCTTGCCAGCTGAAACATTGCTGTGTTGTCGCTGTGCCGGCTGTGTGTTGTCGTTGTGTGTGCGCTGTGGAATGGCTGCCTTGCGCATGTTGTGGTAAACATTGTGTGAGCTGTGTAGGGTTTTGAAAACTGGGGAGCACAAACAAAAAACTTGATAATTAGAGGATTTTTATTTGTAATTGACAACTTATTTCATTCACCACAGATGCTTAAAATTATACGAGTAGAAAATCCTAACAAAAAATGGCCAGGTTTTTGAAACCTTTTATTTTTTTATTCAACAATGCGGACGTTTCAACAGCTATCGTGCATTGCGGTTTTCGGCACACTGTTGGAGGTTGCTGTCACTCTAGTGTCAAACTTTGAAACAGCCTATTCGTGTCACAGCGGCGTTTCAAATTTTTTCGGTTTTTTTTCACGAGGGGCAAACTTCAACGTGGCCGTGAAACGTCAGGAACCAACCAATCGGCTCACCAGATTAGGGTCGAGTAACACGATGTCCAAACTTTGTTTATATATAGTACCCCCAAAGATCAAGCGCGGTCGAAGGGTTGTTAACCAGCAGCTTTAACAAAACGTTTTTTTAAACAATTTTTTAAAAAAAAGTTTTTTGTCCAACCCTGGTTGGGTACCGCTGAACATTTACCACTAGCACACCTGCAGATGGAACGCTCATCCACACATGGGGTAGTAACCATTTGAATTTAGTTCACATCACTTTTCTAAAGTTTCCTTCATCATATTTCCCAACAACCATACAACGCCAACGTCATTATGACTGACAATCCACACGACACCCATCGATTGCTTCTCATTCACACTTTCCTGCTGTTTGCGATTGCCGATCGCTCAAATGCACAAAAAGTGAACGATTCAAATATCAGTGAAGCACCAGGTTAGTCGATCATGCTTTGGCATTGGAATATGGATTTTTTAACTTTCACGCTCGATACACAACAACTTCTAATTTTTAGTGAAAGGGCAAGTCGCACAGAACTACACGGACCAGCCCGTTTGGGCGTACATAATTGTCGCCGAGCTATTTCTATGGCTGGTGCTCATCTTTGTCATTGTATTCACGTGTCATAACGTGCGACATGAAAAGAGAACGTTGCGAAAAGAGATAAAAGAAGCGGAGGAATTGGCCAAATGGATCAAGGAACAACGAAATGTTGGTCAACGCTGTGTGATTCGGCTCGATGCCGAATTTGTATGACATTTTTGAAGAATTTCGTTGTTTTCAGATACCGAAACGCCAAAAAATCGGCGAACCGAGATCATTACGCAGATCAACCTACTCCTCAATTCGATCATTATTCTCGGACTCTTTGAGGTTACATACATACATATTTGAATCAGCTGTTTTTCGTCACCATTGCCTAGATCTGCCGTCACAACGGGTGCGGCCTAAGTTAAGCTCATTAGTGACCCGGTGTTTGGTTTTCAAAAAATTAGGAACATTAAAACAAATACCGCATGAATTCAATATTATCCCAGTTCGCGAACCAAAACGGCGATCAGTAAAAGCGAGCAACTAAGGATGCCAGCCAGACCGCATGGACAATCACATCCGCCGTCCATTGCGCACCAACTGCGCACGACCGCACCCAATTATGACGAACAAGGTACACGCGCTTTCGATGGGGTTTGTTTCTTCACACTGTTCTTGACTTGGCATACGTCTCACCCAACCCAACAAAAAAGTTTGCATTCTCCGTGTTGATCTATCAAAAAGCTTTCTGCATTTTCAGCACCGTTATCCACCACATCGCAGCGATTGACGCATAGCCCCCAACGAAGCGGTTATTGTATGGACATCAGAGATGAAAAACATTAAAATAAGAGAAATGAGTGATTTTCAATGACAACCTATACAATATATGAAAGGCTCTGAGCTTTTTTCATGAATATGGAGATTTCGATTCATTCTTTCTTAAGCTAGTGAGATTTTTCGCGATGCACTATCCTACCAGCTGCCTCCCAACCCACCACCACTGGAACTAATGGTTACTGTAAAATTCACTCTTTCTTATTCTAATCATTCAATTACATCAGATCTGGTCTCCCGAATTATTCTCTTTTCTCCTGATGGTATTTCAACAACAAAAACTTGTTTGATGACCGGGTATACATAGTTTCGTTGTTTTCATTGTCCGTATTAGTCCTAAAAGCCACACAGAACTGCGTGAACCTAACAAACGGAAGGACGTTTCCGCATGGTGCACCATTGCTGTCACACTTTTTTCATCAGATCTACAGTAACACTTTCACCCAGCTGCCGGCAATTCGGAAAAAAATCCGAAACCTATCTTTCTGCTGTAGATTGTGTCTCACCATTTTGACAAAGCGCACGCTTGGCTATGAGTGTACAGAAATGACAATGTCTCTGACCATAGACCACAATATGTCTGCGTGTGTGTGTTGTGAACTCACGCAAGGCGGTCGGCATCAATCGTCTGAGCACAATGTCCCAATGTTGTTCGTAGCATTCGTATTGTCGCAATTCAAACCAGTGCGTCATGTTATACAGCACGGCGAACACACCCACGCACGCACTGTTGCACAACGCAACGTTGGTCGTACAGAATTGACGTCTGCGAACGGGAGAACAAACGTGTGTGTTACTTTATTTGTGATTCAAGTTTGATGTTTGAAAATAATATGATTGATGATCTTTAATGATGTCAGAGCCAAAGCATAAGCGATTCGGGTTGGCTTGAGTATCGTACTGTATCATCAAGTGGAACAGCCCCCCCCTCGTTTAGAAATTAGCATCAACCAAACCAGGTGACTAGTATCTTTGACAATAACGTGTCGTCTCATGAACACTATGCCTGACCAGAACATGGACTCGGCTCCTCATCAGCGTGTAGTGTAACTAATTCCTCACCTCCATCTGGGACACAACGCTGCAATGAACACATCGATGGCTGCTAATACAGTCGTGTACACTGAACAGGTTTGAGCGATTCGACTGAGCGGGTAGATCTGAGAGTGGATGGACTACAACTTACAACATACAAATCCAACAATTTTGAAAATCTGGACTGGCTGTGAAACTCGTGAATTTTGTGGGGGGCACTGGGGCACATTGAGCTGTGCTTCGCCCGCTCTCTTCCACCAGTATTCATTGAAGGTATGTAAAACAGGTATACTAAACAATCGTGAGTGCGAATGCACCAGAAATGAGAGACGTGTTATTGTTCAATGGAGTAATATGAGAGAAACCCACAATACCGAAGGGCAGGCACTTCGATAGCTCAGTTGGTAGAGGAATGCCTCGGTTAGGCGGAGGACCTGGGTTCGAGCCCCAGTCGAAGAAAGCCATTTTTTGTTCACAAAAGGGTTTTGGAATGTATGTATGTATGTACATGCGCTCCCGGTTATTATGGAAACCCACAAGTGCACCAGGTCATCATCAGTTGTCCACGAAGACTAACCACGGGCGTGAACGAACTGTGCAGATTGGAGATGACCGGATACTCGCATTCAGCCACCAGAAAGCTGTACAGGAACATGGCTGTGAACGTGATGAACATGTCAGACACAGCCAACGTCGACAGGTAGACATTGAGCGAACAGCGCATCGGACGTCTGGATTATGGGAAATTGCGGTTTCGGATTCGGGACTTTGATTTGTTGGGTTGTAAGTTTCGTGCGGCTGCTTTATGGATAAGGGCGGTATTTTGTGACGCAGTCTCAAAATTGCGCGGACATTATGACTTCAGCTGCTGTTCGTTTGAATTTTTTCCCTTCCTCAGACCGCATTGTTGCCCCCCCCCAATCCTATGGTCGAAACGAATCCATCACATTGAAGTGTTGTATCCCGAAAACCTTGATACGCTGACCCTAACTCTTTGATGTTGACTTGTTGTTTTGTTTTGTGCCATCCTTTACGTTTCACGAAGCATCAATACGAACTGTAAGTCAAAAATATACTTACCGTGTGAAGACAAAAATGGACAGCAGATTCATGATCATGCCCAAAATGGCCACAAGCGGCAGCATCACACCAAGAGTGATGAAATTAGCCATTTTGTACCACCTGCAATGCGAAGCAGCTCATATTAATGTTTGATATTTGAACAAGCTGATGTTTCACATAATGCACCCCCTTTTCACCTGTCGGTTTCAGTGGTGTTCAATGTCCAAGAGCACATGTACTCCATTCCGCATGCGATCAACTCACTTTGGTTGGAATCGTTCATTTTCGGAACGATCGACAAATTTCGTTGATTTTGATTTGATTGAAATTGTATTTGGATATAGATTTGGGGAAACCGTCTGAAAAATTAAATACTATCAAATTTTTTTATTCACAAAAAGACGCGAAACTGCGTCTGAACAGCGTGGTCCCGGAATGAATACGCCCTTAAAATCTCATTTGCCCTTCCCAAAACAGCCCACCAAACAGCTGACTAGACCGGACCCCCAACGTTGTGCAAAGAAAACACCGCATATTACTGTCATATAGAATTGCTTGCTCTGTCAACCTTTCTCTTGATTTTGATCTGTCACAAATCACAAACAAAAAACATCGCTGACATATAACACTGGGGCCGTTTTGGCGGCATACGAAAATGGGGGGTTGTTATCGGCAACAAAGTACCGTGGTTTTTTGGGCGCCTGTCTGCACCTGATGAAAGCTCACATTAGTCACTCAGGTGACAATGTGTCGGAGAATGCCAAATAAGTCACAAACTGTGGGCTTATTCAGCAATTTTCCGAATGAGCCCCAAGGGGTTTATTTGGGAAAAAGAGTTTTTCGTGCCTCAGCACTTCATTACCTACACCCAAAACACAAGAATAAGAACGTCAACAGTGTAATTTTCATGCTATAGTCTGTTGATTATATTTCGACATAGTGTATAAGCCCCATTCAGCGATGTTTGGAGCGGGCTGGGTCGACGCCATTCTAAATGAATGTTTCAAGCATTGCTAACTCAGGCAAAAGACCGATTGAACATTGCTTGCCGCGTGGCGCAAAAATACGTGGCCTGTCATCGCACAGCACCAACAATGTTCAATGGCTCTGCGAATGAGTTGGCAATGCCTGAAACATTCATTTAGAATGGCGCCGACCCAGCCCGCTCCAAACATCGCTGAATGGGGCTTATACACTATGTCGAAATATAATCAACAGACTATAACAAGCATGTGTGAGTGGTTTAAAGTAGCCCGAACGCAAGCAACTGCACCGTTTATAAACTGTAGAAGAAGGAAAACCAGATATCTGACCGTTCAAAATCGTTTATGCAGTATTCCCCTATATGAAGGGCAAAACACAGTTTCGTTGCAACAACATTCCGAATAAGCCGCAGTAGAGAATTTACTCGAAAGTTTTCCGAACAAACCCGCTAGGGGCATATTTGGAAAATTTTTTTATTTTAAAGTCTCAAATCCAATGTGCGTCCCAAAAAAACCCCCAGAGGACTTATTTGGCATTCTCCGGTAGGTACTACGTATGCATAAGCAAAACGCTGAGTAACTGGATTTTCGAAGACAGTAACCGTTCAGATAAATCGCAAGCTTCACAATTTTCATATAGGTTTTGCTTTCAAAAAATGTTTGTTCATCAAAATATATTTGAAAGCTGACAACAAACAGCAATGCCCACAAGAAGAATGGGTATCGTGAACAAATTCGCGAACATGTAACCTCTTTAACCTATAGTACGCGCTGCCAGAGACGAAATTTTATGCTCCTAGCGCAGTGCTTTGTGAATAATCTGATGAACACCAGGGCATGCATGTAGTATGCATAAGGTACACATTTAGGCACTATCTCATTCATGCACAAATAATCGCAATTGTGGTCATGGCTTCATAATGCTCAACAAAGTAGGGAAATACAGATGACTATTAATGTTGAGTGCCTCGGATCGCTTTTAGCACATGACTAGTGCCGGCAACTTGGACATTTCATTATTCGCGTCCCTTAGGCCGTCTTCACAATGACCAGTTTTCCGGTTTTCGTTTTCCCGGTTTCACGGTTTGTGTCTTCACAATGATCCGTTTTCCCGTTTTCCGTTTTCCCGCTTTCCCGGTTTCCAGTTTTCACGGTTGGTGTCTTCACAATGATCCGTTTTCCCGTTCAGAAATTACTCAGTACAAATCCCAGGTAACTTCGGTCGCACATTTAAGAACTTAATGTGAGTGAAAGGTACAAATACAGTATGCAATGGGCGAGCGATTAGATCGTTGCAGAATGAGCGAAATTGAACCTGTGTGCTCTAGGGCTGAAGCTCAAATTGGGCAAATGTTTGCTGGAGTATAAAATTTAAAAAAATGTGTTTGACGCATTTCCATTTTCCGAAACGACACAGCTGGCTGACTTCACTGATTGATTTATGGATGACAAAAAACGTTAAACAAACAGCGGGAAAGCATTGGTGTTCCACATTCTTGCTCTGGGACAAGTGTAGCCACCGGAGAATTTCGAATAGCGCCCCCCCCGAATGACCCCCACTGTGGGGGGCTTATTTGGCACGTTTTCCGTCCTGGGGGTTATTGGGTCAAAAGAAATTTTCTGCCATCCCTCAGCAGCGCGACAAAGGTTGCACGTACACACAGTGCTTCGTTCAAAATATGCATGTTTTACAACATGCTTATGTCAACTAACGGCAATGACTGACAGGCACCTGTTAACAGTCGCAAACCCCAAGAGGTTTAATCGAACTTCTCCGGTATGTATGTACGTACTATGTATGATGTGGTAGGTGCACATAGTACCGGTTGTCGGCACCCATGGTGTTCCAAGCACCGGACGTCTGCCTATCTAGTGCCAGAAAAACTGTAGCTGCAACTTGGTTTGGCTGCGTGCAGGCCCCATTTTGGGAAACGGTGGGACAAAACTGATTTGGTGTCAAAACTTGATAGCCGAGCTCGGTTCCGCGCTGTTTCGAAACGTATACCCGCGTACAAGCTTGAAATTACATAGTCTACTTATAACGCTTTAGCAGCTTTGTACAACGTGAAACCAATAGTGTTTGTTCACAAGTTAGACTTTTTTGCATCGCATGAACGCAGTCTGTATCGTATCACTAGGTACCTACATACAATGTTAAACGCATCAATAAGCGACCCAAGAATAAATTCGAGTGACGTGCTTATCGTGGAATCTGCTGCCTGGGAAATCAGCGCGTGGAACTGGAAACTGAGCGATAAAAAATATACAGTGGGGAGAAATGGTGGTGGTGAGCAAAGCCGATTATGCTCGCATTTTTTTGTAATTTTATACGAATGAGATGATAGATTCCCATCGAAAAGCGGATGTCTCGTGGAAAAACATGGACGATTGTGTGTGAGCTGGTTACTGTAGCCTTCGTGCATGTGCATGATGACACTGGTACGTAATACACACTACACGGCAATACCGCATGGAGAATATGCGTATTGTATATAGTTTCATGTGCACCGAAGTTTTCCCACACAAAGCCTCGGAAAATTGGATGTTGTCAACATTGTTACCTTTAACTGCGGTCCAGAAAAAGCCCAACTAGAGCCCCCGGAAAATTCCGGGATAAATTCCCCACTCAGAGCTACCGATCCAGGGCTCCATGCGGCATCATTTGGAAAACTCCAGGACATTGTAGACACATAATTTATGCTAATCGAAAAGCTTTTAGCAGCAAGCAGGTACACATTACAGCAAATTATTGCATCATAAAACCAAAACAAGTTCAGGACACCTTGTTGTGTGGCCCGGGTCAGGCAGACAGGCAGCGGCCATTATGTATTTTAACAGGGTGTTTGTTCTCTGGATAAATACATACAGTACGTCGTAAGGTGCCTAACCTTTTGAAAGCCAATTTAAAAATTATGTTCAGAAAATACTGGAATCTTTTGTGAAGTGGTTTCTTGGAATAATGTGCGCTTTTTTGGAATTTGGCATTTTTGGACCATGGGCCGACGATGTCATTCAAAAGTCTAACATGCATGCCAACCAACACCAGTTTCGTGAATTACTTTCTAATGCACGAATTTGGTGTTGGAGTTAATTTTATTCTCTCCAAACAAATTCTGAAGCCTCTGTCGTTTCCTCGTAGAGTGACCTTTTAAGACTGATTAGTACAAAACCGATTGGGTAAGCACATTTTTCGCAACAAGTAAGGCTTAGCAAGGGTTCTTCTTGGTCGTGAAATGCACATAGCGCGAAAAAGCGTAATGCCAAATGCACGCATGGTTTCAACGCCTTTTCTTCGAAACAAACCCGACTTTTCCGATAGTCACGTATAATTTATATGCGAGCTGATTTGACTTCATCAAAGCTACAGATCACGAGCCACAACGGGTGAGAGGGTTGGCTTAGTATAAGCTTAAAGGTGCTTTACAATCTGAATGCTCTGATGTTTCTTACATCGCTATGAGCATTTTGTTTCCTAACGCCCACGTCTTGAAAACTGTTCGGTATTTCAAAACCATGTCGATATAAATATTTTAATGGAGCGTTGTTGTGCCGTTAAACTGAAAAATGTCGATATACCCAAACTTTAGAATTGCGTGGAATGCAACCAGCACCACCACATTGTATGTAGGTACAGATTCATTACCAAGGGAAAATATCTAAACGTTAGAATATTGGTGATGCGCACGTAAGTTCACGTTGGTGGTACTCTCTCACACACACACAAGCAGGGTTGTGTAAAAAAACAGTGGTTAATTAAAAAAATTAAAAAAAAATTTTTTTTGAAGAGCCAGATATTCTGTTTTTTAATTAAAAACACGAGTTTTTCGGAAAAATAAAATCGCCTAATTCTTCCAAAAATGGCCTTTTTGAGGCATAAATTTTTGAAAATTTTTTCTAAGTTGGGTCAAATTTCCCAAAACCGCGCCTGCGGCGCTTAGTTTGACCGCCAAAATGACTCATAAAGAAGTGATGGACCTCAGTTTTTTTAAAGGATAAGTCAGGGCATGCTTCTTCGGCACCATAGTTTTCTATATTGTAGCCCCACCAATCTGTGAAACGGTTATACAGAGCGTATGGAAACGAATAGGCACCATGTGTACATACAAGTTGTGCGTATACTGGCGCAGGATCATGAACAGAAACTTTTCATTTCATTCAGTGTCTTGAGAGCATCATTCACAGGGGCTCTATTTGGAGAATTCAGGTACCCGTACCGGAGA
The DNA here is from genome assembly GCA_030248065.1 of Rhynchonema sp. JSB1_4. NCBI lineage: Eukaryota > Metazoa > Nematoda > Chromadorea > Monhysterida > Xyalidae > Rhynchonema > Rhynchonema sp. JSB1_4. The sequence continues at coordinate 58,875 of JASAMV010000610.1, forward strand.
ATGCCAAGTACGCCCCCTGGGACTTAGCTTAGGATTCACATCGAATATGAGGTTTCAATCAATTTCCCATATATGCCCGCACTTTGTATAAGCATGTGAGACATGAATAAAAATGTCTGCAGCTGCGGCGCGCTTATTCAGAACAACTAATTTGTTTCCAGTGGCTGCTTTTTGGAGGAGCATATTTGGAATTCTCCGGTACATCACTTCTTTGATCAGAACTTTACCAGCTACAATACATAAACGGTAATCGTTTCCTATGGTCGTTGAATCATTATCATCTATGTTTGGCACGTGAAATTTAGTATTCTGCGACAATCTACGCAGTTAGTCGCCACCACGTCCGCGTGATATTTATACTACCGACAAACAGTGATAATAAAATGGTCGTGTCGAGTCCACGTCGCATTCATATCCTGCTAGAATAACCGAATCGCTTTCGTACATGCGTTGATGACCCCACGTGAGGGGTCACGTGACGAAAAATTTTGAGTTTTCAAAAATTTTTGTGTAGCGCCTCCACCTCCATTTCACCTGAAACGACATTTGCGCTACTTTTTCTAATTAAAAAAATTTTTTCAAAAAAAAATAATTTTTTTTGTGTTTTTTTTAAAAAAAACAGTGCTCTAATAAAAAATCTTTTTTCAACCCTGCACACAAGGCTGTGCGTATTTGTTTCCTGCTCTCAAGTGAGGCATCTGCGCGTCAGATGGTTCACAATAATTAAAGCGGCAGGACTTGGAACCAGGGCAGCCGCCATATATACATATGTATAGCTATATCGACACTAATATTGTAAATCCACAACAGCAGAATCAAAAGAGTGGTGCGCCACACACTTGGCGTGGGTATGATGGTACAGTACACCACTATCGACATTGTATGGTCTTATCTGATTGCAAAATAACAGCAAAATGTGCCAGCCATGTGTGTGACTTTGCTGTTTGATACAATAGTACGTATCACACCTCGGAGTGTGTGTGTGTGCAGTGCACCACACGGAAATTACCCCAAAGCCCCTCTGCTGCCAGCATGAAACTCCCAAAGTTCATTAACAGGTCGACTACGCACAGTATTCGAATCGGTTTGGTTTCCAAAAACGGACATGAGCCACAGTTTTTCGCGTTTGGTCATCAGGCCCAATGTCAAAGCCTGCTGAACTCAAATAAAGGCCTAAAAACCAAATGTGCACTGCTAATTATGACATGGCTGGTTCTGCTCATAATCAGACGTTGCGTGATATCAGAGAAACAGATGCGAAAAAACGCCTCAACAGTCCTGGACCATGGAGACAAACATGACTCGGGTTACTTGGTCAATATGGGTTAGCCCATGATGGCAAATATTGTCCTTGTTGTGTGAATCATTATGCACTAAATGCCGAACCTGTTTAATAAAGAGAAGTTCCGGTTTGATTTTGAGCCTGCCTTGAAGGAATCAACTCCTATCAAACAAATTACGTTATGACCAACAGCTCTTCTATTCTAACTTGACCATTTACAAGACCATAGGTACAGTACCGGGTGCAATTCTAGGCTGAAAGTTGAAGTCGCGTGCACGTGCGTGCACGTGCGTGCACGCGAGGTTTTGCGCGTGCGCTGGCGTGCGCTCCCTATGTTTTAGCACTAGGAAGTCGCGTGCACGCGCGTGCACGCCGCGTGCACGCGCGTGCACGCGACTTCAACTTTCAGCCTAGAATTGCACCCGGAACT
>JASAMV010000611.1:0-40161 GCA_030248065.1 Rhynchonema sp. JSB1_4
TGTATGTACAAGAAAGAAAAATGCCCCAAGGGGCATAAAAGAAATATGGTTCCCTGGCTGACTGGCATAAAAGAACGATACTAGCTTGCACCACTTTGCTGATGTTTCATTAGGCACTGGAATAAACGTAAGTGTGTTCTGAGCTGTTTGATACCGAACAGTAGACATTTAACCATATTCCCGGCGCGAACTCTTTTGAACCAACACCCAGCCGATATCGAAACTTTCGTGCAAACCCAGGCAATTGTTTCTTCTTTTCAACCTCACGACGGTAACTGTGCAGTCTTCGGTTGCGCACGATGGTTCAACAAGGAGAGGAGTAAAGAGAATATTGCAATCTTTCAATATCTCCGTGCCCTGTGTCTCTGGTGGCAAGACAGGACGCGCCGGGAATATGGTTCAATGTCTACTGTTCGGTATCAAACAGCTCAGAACACACTTACGTTTATTCCAGTGCCTAATGAAACATCAGCAAAGTGGTGCAAGCTAGTATCGTTCTTTTATGCCAGTCAGCCAGGGAACCATATTTCTTTTATGCCCCTTGGGGCATTTTTCTTTCTTGTGTCGTTCTTTTATATCGCGCAAGCGCCAAACAGAGAACCCGGATAAATCAGGCACAGAAAGTTTTCAGTTCCGGCAAGCAGTGGTTCTAACCATACCTGTAGGATTAGCGGAGCGGTCTGTGGCGCTCGTTGTGCAACCCCCTTTTCGGTGGCGCTCCAAGTTTTGGGTGGCGCGCGATGTTTACCCGATTTGTTTTTGTGGCGCTGCAAGTTTTTTGTGGAGCGTCAAGTTCGATTGGGCCGTTTTGGTGGCGCCCGAAGTTTTTTGTGGCGCCCCAAGTTTTTTGTGGAGCGCCATGTTTTCGGTGGCGCGCCAAGTTTTTTTGTGGAGCGCAAAGTTTTGCTCACCAGCGCAAGTTCGCAGCGGAGCGCCAAGTTTAGGGAGCAGCATCTGGCATTATGAGGCGCTTGAAGTTTAGGGAGGAGCGTCAAGTTCATGAGAGGAGCGTCAAGTTCGTTCTCTTGTGTGGAGCGCGAAGTTTGATTGCCTACAGAGACTCCCGGTGTTGACCAAAACATGCGTGGCGCCCAAAGTTTGACCAAATGTTGCGGCCGGCAACACGAGAGGCGCCTGACGTGCGCTCGACCATCTCAGTGGAGCGCAAAGTTCGCAATTACATAACTCGCTTAAAAAGGCTCCTTTCAGCATTTTGAAATCAGTTCTGGAACCGACTGGTTCATGCGTGCCTTGTTGTTTAATAGTGAAAGGTATCCCGATGCCATCGCATCGCCAATACAGGAACCCAAAAAGTGACCCGATCGACCGGCGGACACCAATGACCGGGTCACCTTTGGAAGACCACCCCCTATATATATGCAAATGGCGAAACATTTTTGACTGTAATTGTGATTGAGTCAATGAATAAAAAATTACAATTGGGCGATTGAGTGAGAGAATACCGATTATATCCGGTCGCACCCGTCAACAGGAGTCATGTGGGAGGAGCCTGATGTGCACAAACATTGTGGGTGGAGCCTGATGTGCACAGCGTCGTATTTTGATCAGCACATGGGCCTTCCGCGCATTAACCTGCCATTGAGTCAACGAGAGTTTGTCTGGTGGCGCCCAAAGTTGGACCAAAAGTTGCGGCCGGCAACACGAGAGGCGCCCGACGTGCGCTCGACCACCTCGGTGGAGCGCCAAGTTCGCAATTACGTAACTCGCTTAAAAAGGCTCCTTTCAGCATTTTGAAATCAGTTCTGAAACCGACTGGTTCATGCGTGCCTTGTTGTTTAAAAGTGAAAGGTATCCCGATGCCATCGCATCGCCAATACAGGAACCAAAAAAGTGACCAGATTGACCGGCGGACCGGCTGTGCACATCAGGCTCCACCCACAATGTTTGTGCACATCGGGCTCCTCCCACATGGCTGCCGTTGGCCGAAGTTAGCCAGTATTCTCTCACGCAACCGCCCAATTGTATTTTTTTATTATTTCGCTCAATCGCAATAGCAGTCAAAAATGTTTCGCCATTTGTGTATATATAGGTGGTCTTCCAAAGGTGACCCGGTCACTGGTGTCCGCCGGTCAATCGGGTCACTTTTTGGGTTCCTGTATTGGCGATGCGATGGCATCGGGATACCTTTCACTATTAAACAACAAGGCACGCATGAACCAGTCGGTTCCAGAACTGATTTCAAAATGCTGAAAGGAGCCTTTTTAAGCGAGTTATGTAATTGCGAACTTTGCGCTCCACTGAGATGGTCGAGCGCACGTCAGGCGCCTCTCGTGTTGCCGGCCGCAACATTTGGTCAAACTTTGGGCGCCACGCATGTTTTGGTCAACACCGGGAGTCTCTGTAGGCAATCAAACTTCGCGCTCCACACAAGAGAACGAACTTGACGCTCCTCTCATGAACTTGACGCTTCTCCCTAAACTTCAAGCGCCTCATAATGCCAGATGTTGCTCCCTAAACTTGACGCTCCGCTGCGAACTTGCGCTGGTGAGCAAAACTTTGCGCTCCACAAAAAAACTTGGCGCGCCACCGAAAACATGGCGCTCCACAAAAAACTTGGGGCGCCACAAAAAACTTCGGGCGCCACCAAAACGGCCCAATCGAACTTGACGCTCCACAAAAAAAAGTTGCATCGCCACAAAAACAAATCGGATAAACATCGCGCGCCACCCAAAACTTAAAGCGCCACCGAAAAGGGGGTTGCACAACGAGCGCCACAGACCGCTCCGCTCTTTACTACTGACCGCTCCGCTAATCCTACAGGTATGGTCTAACAATATGATACGACTTAAGATAGCCATGACCTGTATTAATCTGTATTTGGAGGGTTTTGTTTCGATTTACTTTCATCGTGGGCAGCTTTCTTCCATAAAAAAAGCAGAGCGCATGTCTATTGAGAGTAACCACACAAAAATGTTTTTTTGTATCTGACCCTGTACAAAGCACTGTGCGCACGTCTCAAATATGGCTGTGGTGGGACCACACAGTGCCATGCTTACCAATACTCACTTATCCTTCCCACCACTATACTCTACTTATACACTCATAAAACATAATCATCCCGATACTACAACTCAACAACATAGAATTACTATTTTCAGCAAATGAAAAAAACCACAAACTTCCTGGACTCTTTCTCGAACACACAACAACGGCAAATTCAGCAACGGATGACGAGAACGAGAATACGGTTTTAAATATTGATGATGATCTGAAAGCAGCAACCCAGTGACTGAGGAGATCAGTCAACGACGGCTGAAAATTTTGAGTTAATGTGGCAAGAAACTACGTCTCGACCACGTGAGTTTAGTTTAGTTTTAAAGGCCGCAATTGAGGCAGCAGAGACGACGCCCTCTGGTAGCCTGCACATACAGTATACCATATGTACACATAGCTCGTACTTTCCAGCTATTTGCTCACGTGTGCGTTTCACATCAAAACTTTTTATTTTTACATGTGTGAACGGTGTTTGTTAACCGTTTATCAATATACAAAAACATTACTTCATTAACTCTTTTAATTAGCTTACCTTACTTACTCGTGACCATATCATACCTGTAGGATTAGCGGAGCGGTCAGTAGTTAAGAGCGGAGCGGTCTGTGGCGCTCGTTGTGCAACCCCCTTTTCGGTGGCGCTCCAAGTTTTGGGTGGCGCGCGATGTTTATCCGATTTGTTTTTGTGGCGCTGCAAGTTTTTTTGTGGAGCGTCAAGTTCGATTGGGCCGTTTTGGTGGCGCCCGAAGTTTTTTGTGGCGCCCCAAGTTTTTTGTGGAGCGCCATGTTTTCGGTGGCGCGCCAAGTTTTTTTGTGGAGCGCAAAGTTTTGCTCACCAGCGCAAGTTCGCAGCGGAGCGCCAAATTTAGGGAGCAGCATCTGGCATTATGAGGCGCTTGAAGTTTGGGGAGGAGCGTCAAGTTCATGAGAGGAGCGTCAAGTTCGTTCTCTTGTGTGGAGCGCGAAGTTTGATTGCCTACAGAGACTCCCGGTGTTGACCAAAACATGCGTGGCGCCCACAGTTTGACCAAATGTTGCGGCCGGCAACACGAGAGGCGCCTGACGTGCGCTCGACCATCTCAGTGGAGCGCAAAGTTCGCAATTACATAACTCGCTTAAAAAGGCTCCTTTCAGCATTTTGAAATCAGTTCTGGAACCGACTGGTTCATGCGTGCCTTGTAGTTTCATAGTGAAAGGTATCCCGATGCCATCGCATCGCCAATACAGGAACCCAAAAAGTGACCAGATTGACCGGCGGACACCAATGACCGGGTCACCTTTGGAAGACCACCTCCTATATATACACAAATGGCGAAACATTTTTGACTGTTATTGCGATTGAGCGAAAGAATAGAAAATACAATTGGGCGGTTGCGTGAGAGAATACTGGCTAACTTCGGCCAACGGCAGCCATGTGGGAGGAGCCCGATGTGCACAAACATTGTGGGTGGAGCCTGATGTGCACAGCCGGTCCGCCGGTCAATCTGGTCACTTATTGGGTTCCTGTATTGGCGATGCGATGGCATCGGGATACCTTTCACTTTTAAACAACAAGGCACGCATGAACCAGTCGGTTTCAGAACTGATTTCAAAATGCTGAAAGGAGCCTTTTTAAGCGAGTTACGTAATTGCGAACTTGGCGCTCCACCGAGGTGGTCGAGCGCACATCGGGCGCCTCTCGTGTTGCCGGCCGCAACTTTTGGTCCAACTTCGGGCGCTACCAGACAAACTCTCGTTGACGCAATGGCAGGTTAATGCGCGGAAGGCCCATGTGCTGATCAAAATACGACGCTGTGCACATCAGGCTCCACCCACAATGTTTGTGCACATCAGGCTCCTCCCACATGACTCCTGTTGACGGGTGCGACCGGATATAATCGGTATTCTCTCACTATATCGCCCAATTGTAATTTTTTATTCATTGACTCAATCACAATTACAGTCAGAAATGTTTCGCCATTTGCATATATATAGGGGGTGGTCTTCCAAAGGTGACCCGGTCATTGGTGTCCGCCGGTCGATCCGGTCACTTTTTGGGTTCCTGTATTGGCGATGCGATGGCATCGGGATACCTTTCACTATTAAACAACAAGGCACGCATGAACCAGTCGGTTCCAGAACTGATTTCAATATGCTGAAAGGAGCCTTTTTAAGCGAGTTATGTAATTGCGAACTTTGCGCTCCACTGAGATGGTCGAGCGCACGTCAGGCGCCTCTCGTGTTGCCGGCCGCAACATTTGGTCAAACTTTGGGCGCCACGCATGTTTTGGTCAACACCGGGAGTCTCTGTAGGCAATCAAACTTCGCGCTCCACACAAGAGAACGAACTTGACGCTCCTCTCATGAACTTGACGCTCCTCCCTAAACTTCAAGCGCCTCATAATGCCAGATGCTGCTCCCTAAACTTGGCGCTCCGCTGCGAACTTGCGCTGGTGAGCAAAACTTTGCGCTCCACAAAAAAACTTGGCGCGCCACCGAAAACATGGGGCTCCACAAAAAACTTGGGGCGCCACAAAAAACTTCGGGCGCCACCAAAACGGCCCAATCGAACTTGACGCTCCACAAAAAAACTTGCAGCGCCACAAAAACAAATCGGATAAACATCGCGCGCCACCCAAAACTTGGAGCGCCACCGAAAAGGGGGTTGCACAACGAGCGCCACAGACCGCTCCGCTAATCCTACAGGTATGCTCGTGACAAATAAGCAGCACTGCAAAGGCTGTATCTGAGCAGCTAGCGTGCACTGACACAACGGCGCGTATGCAACATGAGCACAACTGAGTTTTGGCTGTTTTGTAAAAAATTTAAGGGTGAAGTCATCGACTCGGTACATAGATTATTGTAGCATAAACAGCCGCCAAACACATCACAGGGCTCACTGTTCACCATCCACGGTCCCACGAAATTGGCATGGGGTTGAAGACAACACTAAAAATTCCGGCAATCAGCATTCATTTTTGTTTCATATTTCTGCAATCAAGCGTCACATCACCATCAAACTATCCACCCTGCCTTCCTATATAACCATATAACTTGTGTACAAAAATTAAGGTCAACGGGCTAGGCATCAAAAAGATATGGCACAATCTTCAAAATCAGCCCGCCCTCTTACTGGAGCCAAAAAAGTCAAAACTTTAACGGCTCATATCTCAGGCGTTAAGACTTAGTTTGGGCTAAAATTTGAACTGCGATATAACTGGCCCACAACAACCATATTTCATCCAAAAACTCAAAAATTTTTGACTCGGGCACATTATGCATAGAAACTGTACCGCTTTCCCAGGCAATGCCTTATATGTAAGTATGGGTATGATAAGCGCGACTTTGGTTGGTTATGCGGTCAAAAAAGGGCAAGCTGTTAAAATAACAGAGTCTGACTCTGGCTGACGGGCTGCCAATAAAACCGAAAAGCAGCGCCCAGATTATAGAAGTGAGATAGAGAGATGCATAATCGGAACGGTATACGGGTATGGGGGTTATTATTGAGCATAAACGTGTTGAGCTGACCGTGTGCTAGGAATGACATTCACGATCGGTGGTAAAGAACGGTACCCAACTTATTATTACGGTTTTAGTGAAATATATGGATAAATGGGAGAAAGGTGTCGATAGCTATAGAGATAGAGGTGCTGATAAGTGCGTAATGCAACGGGTTTGACTTTCATACGCGGGTTAGCGCACGTGTTTGTGTGTGCGCCACACGCTGCTGCGCTGTTGTTTGTTGTTTTGTTGGTGTAGCTCAGGCATCAGCTCACAATGTTCAACGAATATACAGTCTACGCTTTTTATAATTAGATGATTGGTACCCGTCGATTTCAGTCACTCTCTGAAGAATAATCGCTCTGCGATGTTGGGTTCTGGACTAAAATACACACATAAATTTTTTTATCTGGGAGGATTTCACTATTGAAAACGGTCACTTTAAAGTAGCCAACCTGTAGCGGGGTTTGCGCTATATTTAGTTTTTCAACAGCACATGTTGTGTAACACCACACCACAGCTGTTCGGCTGTATTACAGTTTATGAGACTGTTGTAGTGCCCTGTTGCGTGCCAGACAGAGATGGGTCCCGTTACCGACACAGCATTATGTAACTGTGGTTGCAGGTGCAGCGCATGCTCTCTCTGTACCTGTGGATGTATTGTATACGTGAAACATCAGCAAATCGATCTATCCATACGCACCAGGTATAGCTCACTGATCTGCGGCATTGTGTATATGTACGTAAAACAATGAGTGGCTCAGAGGGTTCAGGGACTTTTGACTTATGGTCGCGCGTATTTTCAACTAGCTTGGGTTTAGGCTAAGGCTTATACTTAGGCCTATGATTGGACTTAGGCTTCGGCTTAGGGTTACGCTTCGGTTTAGGCTTAGGCTTCCAGCTTTCTCTAACAGCCGGATACGTTGTAATTCATATAACGCGGGACCATGTGACGAAGAGCGACGATGTCTCACAACCGCTCAGAGCGCACTCTAACTAACGTGTCATACGCAAACAATACGCTGAGCACAATTGCGGCTTCGACAATTCAGTAGGGAAAAATTTGAGATGAAGCCTGACATTCTTTGGACTGACCACTCGGCAAGGGCTAAAATGTGCGCAACACAAAAATGAAGAAAGTGCTTGTAGCTTAACATAATAGCATACTGTACGTTCGTACCATACAGCACATGGAAAAGCACCGTCTCGCAATATATACTTTATTAGTAAAGTCAGCTGGGACAGAGAAAACATTGGTGATAATTATTGGGTACGAATGAAACAAGAAACGAAACAGTTTGATTGGCATGGTGGCCGATTGGCATACTATGTAGTTTGTTCGACAGCTTGCGGTTGCGATCACCATAAACACATAGCCATATACAGTAGCTGCAATTTTAGGCTGTTTGAGGCCTACGCCAAGAGAGCCTACAGACGCATCCAGGATCATAAGCCTGCTTGGGCTCAATGCAAAAGCTAGAGGCGCAGAGGCACTCAGGCTCCCATGCACAGTATACATATAAGCGGTAACATCATGTAACAGACTCAAAGAGCTCACGCCTGCAAAACGAACGACATTGTTATTACACTGGTCAAAGCCAAAACGACGTCAATAAATTTTCAAACTTTCAACATGAAAATCCCCCCACAAGACCCCAAAGCGCATCCACCGCCAACTTTGGCACAAGCCATTATTGTAATATCAGCTGACTGCCTGATTGAATCGTGCAAATGTGCTAAGCATGCACACTCGTTGATGCAGATACTAATAGATACAAGTGGTGTTGCTGCGACTGATAAACAAAACGCCCCACTTTTGGTTACGCTCCTGTCACAATATTAATGTGCTGAAAGTGCTCCCAGACAGTGTCCCTTTTGTTGCTATTGTTATGAGAAAAGTCAAACGTTGGGGGCAACGGTCTTGAAAGGGTTGATAGAATGTGAATGCGATATCAACTATTGTGAAACATCAACCAATCGGTACAGGTGCGCACTGCATGCATGTAGGCGTGCTACCATATCTATGACCGGGATAGCTGGCTGATGTTTCACAGTGACGTGCAGTGCACGAAGAGTGGTCCCGGGTCAGCAACTTGGCCTGATGCCCGCAAAGTTGATACCAGCCGGAAAGCGTTTTGCAAATATTGTGTAATGATCACACCATATCCTCTGGCAAAAACAAGTGATGTTATCAAGATTCAAAAATGACCATTTTCGTCGCCTGGGTCTGTTGGTGGAGCTACTCTGAGCCATTGTATACCTTATTGTGGCGGTAAAGGTTGCTACATAGTGAACTTCTACAGTAAAAACTCGATGATCAACAGTTTGGTCTTCCGCCTCACACAGCGTGTATTCTTGATAGAGACCGAAGCAACCGAGTGCCGATTATGTCACTACAAAGAGGCTGCACTGTGGCAACATAGCAGAACTTGAGCCGCGTTTGCTTGTCCGTCAAAAGAGCAATAAAAGCTCAACGCAAAATTCATTCGCTCAACAAAACCAAACCTACACCAATGTAGTATGACATTACAATGCCGCCACGAAATGGTGTTGTCTTGGTTTTGACCTCAATTTACTTAAATTATGACGTGCGGTATGGGGTGCAGGCAATACAAAAATGAGACAGAAATATGTTGCTGGTCTGGTGTGGTGGTTAAAAAAATATAAAACCTGGTGAGCAGATTCGGAGATGTATACATCAGTGGTCACTTGACAGAATTCCGTATTGCATGAATTTCTGGGTGTCGCTTCGAGCAATAAGAAATGCCTGGAGTCAACTTTTACGCTGGTCAAAATTGGAACCCATAGCAACTCAAAACACATATTCCCAGCCTGATCACCAAGTTCGATGACATTTTAAAAAAGCACGTTTGCAGACAACTTCTCAGTCTCCAAATCACGTCTCAGCTTACTATCACACCCCTCAGAACCCAATTCCAATGACAAAAGGGTAATAAAGCTTGCGTCATCATTTGCGGGCGCGGCGCGCGGCGACTGAAAGTTTTTTGGTGTTGACCCATAGCAACGTTGAAGTTATGATTAAGTGCCAACTGGCTGGTTTGGAACGTTGTGCCGACTAATGGGTAATTTATGACAACAGCCCACACTTGCACATTAGACATGTATGTACTGTATGCTTGCTTGTCAATCATAACGCCAGCGCCAAGCAGACAAAGATGGTTTACGCTCTTACCAGACACGGTAATCAGCCGAATTTCGGAAACCGCTGGCACCACAAAAGTTTGAGATTTTCAAGATTTTTTTTGTTCACGGTGTTTATGAAGCTGCAGTTGTTTCGCGGGTACTGGTTGCGGCATATAGTTTACGACGGTACTACAGTTTCATGACAAAGGCACTTTAGAACCTTGTTATTGTGTACATATACATACAGTGCATTCCAGTTTGCGAGAAATCTTTGTTGCATGATCCGTGAAGTTCACCCAGCGTGGACGCTTTACTACATTACACAAGCTTTACGAAACAGGCAAACAATGGCTTTGAGAAGTCTGAAACAGCTGGACTTCTTTGGCGCAAAAATGATTTTTCGCCCAAAACGCACATAACTACAGTATTGGCGGGGCGACAACTTCCACAGCTGATGCCCGCTCTTTGAAGTGTGCCGTGTCTTGCTACAGTCTCGGGTAATTCATAATCTTATGACTAATCGCTTTGTTGCTCAAGAATTTACCGCAGTCGGGCTAGTGAAAGGGAAAAACTGAGAATTTCTGGAAGCAAACCACGAAATGAGAATTTTACTGTCATTTTTCACACACAATACTGCTGATGACAAGACAACAACAGCGACGAAATCTATAAACACGACATAAAAGTGAGATAGAGCGACATCAAAGTTGGTCACTGGATCGTGGGTCGTATCAACTTTGAAGACAAGTCCTGGCCAGGCAAGGGTAAAGGTTGCTTTAGACCATATTTTGTGGTTAATTTGGAGCACCAACTTCGACCATCGCAACACAAAGCTTGCGTTTTCTTTCCCGAACTAGCGCTTGCATTCGATGTCGGTTTAAAGTTTGGCAACTCCTAATTTGATATCACGCACGTAAAAAATAGCATTTTTCAAAAATCAAAACGACGGTTGTTCTGTGTGTGGCTCAGAGCTGGCAGCCATTTGTGCAGCTGCGCGACGTGTGATGCGACGCGGGGCACCCGGCGGGTGAATAGGCACTGAAACATCGGGTTGGGCTCATTTATAAAACATGTGGAGTTAGTGATAATCATGAACCTCATTGTGCATCTCTCTCTGTGCGAATGACTTTGTTCCATAATCTACACCATCCTCACCTCAATCTACTATATGATGAACATTTTTGAACGATTTGTTGGACACACCCCCGGCGTAAACCTCCAAATTACCACTCTTGTCATGCGCTATAAACAGAGCAAAACAAAAGCCAGGGTCGTCAGTCACCCACCATTTCGTGTGCGTGCCGTCGTACGTTGTGCACCACCAGACGTGGATATATCGCTGGTGGAGGTGGAGGCTGGAAATCAGGTCAGTATTTGGGATGAGGGTATTATGCTTGGTGATCGGATAGGATCTTGGGCAACAGATATTATCAAAGTTTGGAATTACTCGTTCATTGCGGCTGGCTTCATCCTACCATTGTTATTAATATGATCGAGAAAGTTTGAATGCGTGACTCACATTACAAAGTCGTTCCACGAGAACCGACCATCAAGTTCGACATGCAACTTTCTGTTGTTTCGTTGTAACCAGTGTTGTAACTTTTTTTATCACCGTAATTGTCCCACCTGGTCTTGCAACTGTGCTTCTATCACTAAATTTCTGCATGGTTTTATTTTATGCGTCATTGAGAGCAACAAAACAAAAAAAACAAAAACATGCAACTTCCACCCACCATTATTCATATCCGGCGTTCCTTCGCCGCTCACGGTCGTCGCAGCAGCCATATCCGCACTGTTGTCCCCATCCATCTGTCCAACATCATCCACGGCCGCTGGTGTTGTGTCCATCATCATATTGCCCCCCGTTGTTGTTGTTGTCTGGTCATCATCCATTGTCGGATGTTGTGTGAAGGCGGCCAACATCGGCTCGAACACGCACGGCGACATCATGTCCTGCGATGTCAGTGATGTAGTTGGGGTCGGGTTGGGGCGGGGGGGGGGCTATTACCCCCCAGCCACATGTATCTAGGTATAGCTAACTCGAGCTGCGAAATCCGACACCCCGAAACCACGTGCCAGCCAGCTCGAGCTACCCAAAAAAAGGCCAAAAACGTGTTTTAGGGGAACTTTCGGCATTTTGTTTGCCGAACCCCAACCCATACTTGCTAGGTAACCGAGTCACATCAGCACAACAAGAGAGTGAAGGCACGCCAAACATGTCAACATTCGAACGTACGAGTGCAGCGAGTCCGGTGTTCGCATCTGGGTTGGTCGGATCGAGCGTGAGCGCATTCTTGTATTCGTCGCTCGCCTCCATCGCGCGATTCGTTTTCGATAGAAAATCACCTACACACAATTATGATTTTATTGGTTTCTGTTGAGATATTGCACTCTCATTTGCGATCTGAATAAACAACATTATTGCCAATATGTGTACAGTCTGCCCTCCTTATAAATATGATGACATGATGCATGTGACGCGACATTTTTGGTCATCTTAAAATCATTTGCCGCAGCACAGGTTGAGGGTTGAGGTACATACAAACAAACAACACCAACACCAGCTCGATTTCGCAGCTGGCAGAATAGTGAGACATTCTGATATGGCTGCTGATTTGGGAAATGTTACACGTTGAAGACCATAAAGCGGAGCATGGCGATTTTCTTTTTCTATTCGTTTTGAATACACACCCCTTCGAAATCGGGCTCGTGTTGGCGAAGTTTGCCTTTACATATGTAGGTTGACAGTGAACCGTAGTATACTGACGGAAGGAAAAAACCGTTTTTTTCACGCAAAAAAACCAGAAAAAAACGAAAAAACCTCAGCCTCCGGGAAACATCGGTCTTTCTGGATGAAATTTTCAAATTTTTGACAAAAGTTGGGAAAAACGTTTCCTCAGATCAACTTTGGTAATGCGCGGATGATGTCAATGTGGCTTGTTTCACCGATTTTGGTCATGTTTTTTTCACGAAATATGAGGAACCGGCTTTATCCGCCAGTATAAACCGTAGTAGATCGATCGATTCGGGGTCAAATTCGGAACCAAACTTGGCATTCTGGCGATAAATAGGCACGGTTAACCACACACAATGGGCTCAATGGGTCAATAGATTTAGGGTCACTATAAAGAGGCAAGATTGTACACGGCTGGCTCACCCAACAATCTATGTAGTCGACTGTTGACATGTATGGCCGTCTGTTCCCGCAACAATTGTATCGCTTTGTCGTAATGATTCTGCCTGTCGTACACTGCCACCTGAATTGTTATTGTTCTGCTTTCCACATAATTTTGATCAGGGAATTTTAGGTCGGGGAACATCTGTTACGCTGGTCAAAATTGATTGCATCACTAAATTTCTTAATGTCCTTAACTCAAACAAGTCACGTGACCAGGGCAGATCACATCCGATCCGATCCGATCACCAGCCAAAGTTTCGATTTCGCTCCATACGATTGCAAATAAACACTTGCGTCAAATAAAAAGAAAGTCAACCAACCAATAGAAACACGGCCTCCAGCAGATGCGATGCCTGTTTGACAGCCATTTCAAGGAACTGTTGTGCTTGCACAAGGGTTAGTTTGTCACGTTCAAGCACCTTGGCTGTTAGCACAAGGGCACGGGGACTCTGCAAAAGGGTTTATTTTTTTCAGATAAATCCATCTGCAAATTGTAAGCGATTTGCTTTCTATATTTACTTACAAATTTGCTTGCTGACAGCCATTAACTGTGGAAAACTTCAGATTCTCACTGGCAAATTTGCACGTGTTCCAAATCTGCTAGCAAGTACTTGCAAATCTGAAGTGTTACTTGTAAATAGAAAGTGTTTACTATCGCCATAAATACGCTGTTCTGCTATCAAACGTGGGATTACAGAATAAAGCAGGGGAAAAAAAAGGAAAAAAAAAAAAAAAACCCCAAAAAAAAAAAAAACAACAGTATAACAGAATACCGACCAAACACTGATCCCATGAACGGGCATGAGCGGCCCATCCCTCGGAATACAGCTCCCCGGAGATTTGAAAGTGGAAACAGTTTTTTTTAACAAAAGTCCTTAGTGATGAATTTGGCCTGAAATATTATTCTGGAAAATGCTAATTTTCTTCTGTGAGCCGCAGGAGCTGTAAGTGGAAATTTCGCTTAGTTATTGGCGAATCCCCATGGACCCACCTGCAGGCCGAGAATGGCGCGCGCTTGTTTGCAATAAGCCAATGCCTCCTTGTGTTCGCCCCTGTCCAGCTTATAATTGACGACCGCCTCATACGCATCAATGTTGCTCACATCCAACATTAGTGCTTCGGTCAGATGTCGTTGACAGCACTGCAGCAGCGCACAAACAAAAGTTGATGTTGGGTCAGACCAGTACTTCGCCAGGGTGTTCGACGATAGACAGATCATGACACCGGTAAAAAAATCTGGACAAAAGTTGATGCCCCAGTTTGTGAAAATATGCCGTTTTTGGTGGTTTTAGGGGGGTTAAAACAAGGAAATTTTTGGGGTGGTGAAGATAGATATATGAACTTGAGATCAAAATTTTTCAAATGTGTTCACGAAAGATAGATGATGGTTGGAGGAATCAACGCTCCCAAAGTACTACCATGGTGATCTTACATCCTGGCCCCTTTATGGTGATATGATCGATCTCGGTCACAATAAAGCAGTGTTTTTTACTAAATTTAGGCGGAATGGCACCTAAAATTTACAATCTGAACCTAGCATAGGTGCCACTGGCACCAAATATTTATTCCTTTTCAGTGGTTTTGACCCCAGTTTAGGTGCCAGATTGTCTTCTTGGCACCTAAAAGTTGGAAACTTAGGTACCGTGACGGCATCTGGGTTTCATTTGAAAAAATATGCTATGGAGATTGAAGAATATGAATCATATCGAACGTTATTATCAGGTTAACGACAGAATTACAGCCCTAAAATAAATTACCGTTGAAATGGATTCCTTTTCGCAGTGTCATTACGAAGATGGTAGTTTGTGTTTTCCAAAAACCACCGTAAACGTACCTGTGTTTTCACTTTCATCTGCACGAGTACCGTTGATTTGGCCAACAACGCTTGGATGAGTGAATGTTTCGAGCTGGTCAGACTCTCAGCCATCAGCGCTGCCTTGCTCGCAAAATGCAGTGCTGTGTCCCTGTCACCTTGCTGAAACAGGGTGCAAAATAGTGAGACGTGACGTTTCAAATTGGGTGATCACTGAAGTTGGTCACCCCGGCCCGTGAATTCAATTGGATTGTCTTGGCCAGCGAAAAGTTATAGTTCACGAATGACATCTTACGCTGGTCGGAATCAATGACAGCAAAAAAAACTTGAAATTCCTCAAAGCGGTCCGTGACCATAACCGGACAGGACCGATCATGAAGCCAGTCCACCCCCCTTGATGACGGTGGTATGATTGGCATTGTGGTCATCTTGCACCATATTATTAATGTTATCCACAACCGTTAACTAGGGAAAAAGTGCCGGAGGCACAGCTGTGTACCTTGGTTGAGGTGACCATAAGTAGTCACCCAGTTTCTGATGATATAATGGGTCAAAACAAGCCTGTTCGTTCGCTTTGACGACAACCAAGGTATACACCGCTTGCTCGCAGAGAAGTTACCATGGTTTGTGTAATCACAGCGAGTTAAAATCAGTTTGTAATTATCAAAATGTTTAAAATCATCAGAAACTGTGTGAAACAGTGCATGAAGGCCAGGACGCTTGTTTTGATCCATTATATCATCAGAAACTGACGGAAGTACTGCATAAAGGTCAAGGTGCTTGTTTTGACCCATTATATCATCAGAAACTGAGTGACAACTTGTGGTCACCACAACCAAGGTGTACAGCGATGCCTCCGGCACTTTTGTCCTAGTTTTGAACCTTTTGTCGACTCTTGAGAAAACATCAAACTGGAACGCGCACTGCGGCATCGCGGCAGCACACGCGAAACAACAGCCAAGCAACAACAACAAACAAGTACGGGTGCGGCAGCCAACAAACACGTCAAAGTTGCACGCTCCACGCGTACTCCGTCATCGCGTTGCGATGCCGTAGTAAGCGTGCTTTTTGCAACACGCAACAAGTACATCCTTTCCACTAAATTCTTCAAAGCACTGTGATCAAAGGCAACAAAATCACGAAGCTGCACTATTGTTCATTGAACTATTGTCAATACCGTGTCTCATCTATGCCAGGATATCATTGTGCGTCACACAGTCACTATTAGATAATGCACAACGAAGAATGCCAAATTAGTCCCACGAATAGAAATTTTCCGAATAAGCCTCCTGGGGGTTATTTGGGACAGAAAGATTTTTTCGTCCCTCATGAACACGGATTATAATATTCTTCGTTACACCTAAAACATAAGAATATATAGTATTTCCTTTTTATGCAAGGCAAAGCAAACAAACGACCCCACGTTATAACTCAACTCCAGTTTGAGGTCGAGATTTTAGGAAACTAGAAGGAGAATGTTTTTTGAGAATTTTAGAATGTGTCCTTGTTAATCCAAGCACGACACTCAGCAGCAAACATAGTGAAATGATTCATTGACATGCTGGCAGCGCACACGCACAAAGCTCGCAGCTATTGGTCGCACAATGACTATATAAGAATTGGTCAATTTTTTCCTGAATCGTTAACAGGGAAAGTGACGTGGCAGCGACGTTGCGTCGCGCGATCACGCACAAAACATGCAGTCACCAAAATGTTTCAGACCCGCAGCAACGTGGGTGCTCTGCTGGATTATTTTCAGATGAAAATGTTTTGTGAGAATCACAAATAGCAGTGGTTGAACCAGGCAACCGGATATGGCATGCTCTCAGAATCCGGCCTTTCGCAATAAAATGTGACTATATACGATGAGTGATCACAAAAACATCGTTCAAACAAAATGAAATGCGTTTAAATAGTGAGAATTAATTGTTAAAAATTTGCTTTCGGGAACAAACCCGAGCTTGTGCCGACTTACGCTCCCCCTTTTGATCAGGCAACGGCAGAACATTTGGTGGGGAATCCAACCAGCTCGTCAACCAACAGCCACGTGTGAAATGTTTCACAAAGGTTTCATCTGTCAGCGAGCTGGTTCTTGTCTCAGTCTCACCGCCTTTCATGATCAAAAGGGTGAGCGTAAGTCGGCACAAGCTCGCGTTTGTTCCTGAAAGCAACTTTTCAAAGATAAATTCTGACATTTTGAACGTGGTTTATCTCGTTTGATCGTTGTTTTTGTGACCGCTGGACATAAACAGTCTAACTGCGTAGTAAAAAAGCAAGCATGAGATATACGGTTTCCCGCTTTAAGAGTGACTGAATATGAAAATCAGGATTCATTTGATGAATTCTTATATGGTCATTGTGCGACCAATAGCATGTGAAACATTGTTGTTGTTAGATTCCACAGGCAAACTTTAACACGTTTTTGCCAGGAAATTGTAATCTCGATCTTAACCAGAAGTTCAGTTATAATATGGGGTCCGCTTGTTTCCTTGGACTTAGAAAAACAGGAAAAACTGTACATAAGAGCTTCAACAGTGCAATTTTCATAAGTTGTTTGAGAAAACCGATATTTCTGTGATTGTGGTTGAATGAATTCATGTTTGGTTTTGTCCTTGTGAGACGCAACACCGCAGTTCAACTGCTATAGACAATTTATCTGATGTTTCGTGCCCAGCTGCCACACTTCCTCAGAGATAACCTCCAAATAACGATGAAAAAATCTGAAAAGGCACCAAATCATCATATCAAGAAAAACAATAATCAAAATCGACGCAATTGCTTGCTCGCGCGCGAGACCGTTGCTGGTGGCCACATAATTTTTCAGTGGCTGTAGCACTTTACTGTACAGCGCCGAGTATCTTATTCGTGATAAGCTGATTACGAGGTTAGGGGAAAACAAGAAGCTCATTGTTCTTGGCGTTTCCCTTCCATTAACCTATATTTCCGTTATGTTTTTCGATTATCACACTGTCGGTTTTTTTGTTTCAAAACGGGCCACATGAAGTCTGTGTTATCGTCTTTTTGTTCCTCTGGCACGGGACAGCAAAATAATGCTCTCTGCACTTCACCAACAACTCAAGTGCGAACTGTTTTTAGCATATATGTTATACTGGCACTAGAAGATGTTTATAAAGTTTAGAGTTAGTTTTCAAACTCACTTTTCCCTTCCATAAGCAATTGAGTTTCTGTTTTTCGTTAACAATGTACTAGATATACATCTACAATGCGTTTACTTGTGCGCGAGATGCTCTTTTGGTTCAAATGTTGTGAAACCAGGTCAAAATTCCCGTGTGAAAATGGTCATAATACAGAACAAAGTGGTTAAACTTTCAGCTCCGCGCGCGATCTACACTTTCATTGACAACCAATCTATCAATATTCACGATTCGGCTTATAGTGACGTCGTCAAATCATGTCGTCACATCTGGTCGTCATATCACATGTATTATTTACGCGCTAATTCGGGGCTCATGTATTTTTACTGCTTGTTTTGACGACTTGATTTGAAGACAAAACTATTAGCCCATATTCTACCCGCGTTCCAACTTCAGCATGCTGTTGTATTATATTGTCATCATCTCGATGTCACTGTTATGGTGCCTCTGCGTGTCGTCTGCCCCCTCCAACCTGACCCGTGCGGTTCCCGACAATTCTGCCACTGCGGCATCCACAAGTGAGCTGGGTGCACAGTCCAAACAATGTTAATGTCCTCCTGTGACTCTCTTGAGCTGAGCGACCCGCAGTTTCGTACCTATGTGATGTACCTACTGTAAAAAGGGGAAGTTGTTCCATGAGGCTGGGACCTGTTTGCTGACACGCTGGCTGAACTTCAAGAACAACGCGATCCTGCTCAATGTCCATTTGTCTGTCTTTCGCTCCCAGCGCGTTCGGTTTATAAATTTGTCAATGCAACTATTGCTTCAATATATAGGCACGAACACGGATTCTATTGCTTGCATTTTAGGTGCATATCCCCGTATGCAGGTACCAAAAATAGTTCCTGGCCATCACAACATAGGTTACAGGTTTCTGAAACCAAGTTTTACCGAATATCACTCATTAATAATAAGGGGCACCCATCAAACACACAACTTTTGATCACGAGGCGCATGATTCTAATTGCAAAAGCGGCATTAAAGCGTAGAACATTGTCTTTTGCAACCAAACTAGAGTCCAATCCAAACGTATCGCAGTGCGTCAGTGTGTGGCCTCGGCCTTTCGGACTGACTGTACTGGGTGCACCAATATGCTGTATCTATGTATGCACATGTATAGGTTTCGTGATGTTTCACATGCCTTCTGAAAACACTGCCGCGACTCCGAATAACTTTTTCACCAACCCAGTTCCCACGCCCATTTTAGCCACGTTTGTCGCCATCCAGCTGCACCTCCCTTACACCCAAACAGTCACGGTCAACACGGACAGCCTGGCAGTTACCGTCGACATGGCACCGCAAGTGCCTCAACCGAACTACAGGCGCCGGGCTGGAATGATAACTGTTGGGTCGAGGATGTATTCCATCGGAGCGTACGAATCTCCGGGTGAGTGTACCGAACCGTCAAGGTCAAAGGCGCAATGTAAATACATCCTGCCGCAGTTTTAGGCCGTTGTACGTGTGTGTCTTTCCTGTCGCCGGGTTTGGTCGCCGACGCAATGCAAGCTCTGAACAGGCGCAAGAATTCGGTATTGCGTTGACGACCAGACTCGTCGCAATAGCGCTGACAAATTGGCCGAGTTTTCCGATTGCAGCAATGCTCACTAAAAATATTCCAAAGAGACACCGAACACCCTGTTTCCTCAGCTTTTTTGTCGTTCTTGTCCTATGTTTCTGACTTACAAGTTGCAAAGTAAGAAGAACAAAACAGGTAATTTTAAGCGATCGTCCGTACTTTGGTTACCGAACCCCCAAGGGGTGTAAACCGGAGAACTCCAATAGGTATTGGTCGCACAATGACTATATAAGAATCCAACTAAAAAATTTTACTGAATGGTAAGGCAACTTCTCGCTGCAGATCATAAGCGTTCTGTATGTTTTCCAAGACATTTCTGCCGATATCACGCTCACTGTGTTCAAGCAGCTTCACTGTAATATCGGCAGAAATGTTTTGGAAAAAATATAAATAGAACGCTTGTGATCTGCAGCGAGACGTAAATTACCATTCAGGAAAACTTTTGGATGGATTCTTACATATGTAGTCATTGTGCGACCAATACATACCTATACCTACATACATAGGTACTACATTAGTACCCATTTCGAAGACATTCTTTCCAGTCACACTTCGTCTCATGGTGACTCTTTGCTATCTTTGGTATTGAGGAATCTTAAATGCTTCACTCTAGCTGAGTTTATGAGGGACAGCCAGATAAGATTGTAATGCGGAATTGGCCAAGGTGAACTTTATTGCAATGGTCCGGAATGTTTTCCGGATCTGCTACTTCGACCCAAATCTCAAGATCTATCAGGCTAAAATACAGGTCACCAATTAATCTCGTTTTGTTCGTCCCGGACGTTTCATAGAACTGACAAAGCACAAGTGCATAAGCAAGATGTTTGTTTTGTTACAGACTCCAAAGGCGTGGAAATGTACGCTAATGGACGTTGGACGATACAAAAGCCGACAAATGAAAGCAGACAGTCGGGTGAGTGTGTTTATTGGATCGTACAAAGCGTGGCGGTGTGGTAAAAAGCGTCCCACTTTCGATTTGGAATCGCCCTCGATCTCAAATAGACCTGAAGATACACAGGTGTACATACGTAAAGAACAGAAAAAAGAACTAAAATGATGCATATTTTGGCGTTGTATGTATTAGAACATACTGGACGTGGTACTAAACTATATGTAATGTCACAAACACTTAAAAGTCTCCTTCGGCTGACACTTCACGCCAACCAACGCCCCGGGGTGATA
This sequence comes from Rhynchonema sp. JSB1_4, assembly GCA_030248065.1. Classification (NCBI taxonomy): domain Eukaryota; kingdom Metazoa; phylum Nematoda; class Chromadorea; order Monhysterida; family Xyalidae; genus Rhynchonema; species Rhynchonema sp. JSB1_4. The sequence continues at coordinate 20,541 of JASAMV010000611.1, forward strand.
AGCAAGTGGAACTACATACATATATTGCTATAAAGGTAAAAACTTTAATGTTAGTTTGCCTCAACTCTATCCCAACTAAGAAAAGTAGCTTTCCAAGTCGCAGCCCAACTGGTCTGATTTCTCTTTCTTTGCATTTTCAAGGTGAATCGCACAAATTCGACCGTAGCTAGGAGCAACTGGAATGGGTGTTTGGACCAATATAATAAGGAAAGACTATACGATCTTTGCCCAGCGGTTGTTGGCTACCTGCCCCACATCGGCCGGTTGTTCGCTTGTGGCTGCATGTACGTCGCTGATGCGTGCAGTAAAACGTGCGAATTCAGGCACGAAGCCAGCGACAGCACTTGGACCACGCAACACCTGCCCGATCGAGAATGCATCTTCGTCGCAGCTGGTGTGGTGTACAATGTTGGTCGATCATTTCATATGTACTTTGTCCTAGTTGTTGGAGCGACAATAAATATTACCTTCTTCTTCCTGCCTGGGTTTTGTGCGTCTGAAATGTACACACTTTTGAAAAATCAATAACAATTCTTCCATTATAATAATGCATAAAGCAACCAGATAAAAATTTAGTGCCCCTATGCTGCATAGATCGACCGCCTCTGCCGCACATCGCTGTGATGTTTCACTCGAACTGTATGCGTTTCAGGACAAAATATGGATATCGGGAGGATATGATTGCTTGTACAATCCACTAACTCGACTGATGTCGTTCGACGGATCCACCTGGACCAACCACAGCCCGATGCGACACACACGTGCCACACACGCGATGGCTGTCAATGGGGATAGACTCGTGGTTGGTGGATGGGTTGGGCACAAGCGGAGATTAAGGTGGGTCTAATTCCACACCGATGAGCTTTTTAAAAATGCTGAAAGCTCAACAAGCTAATCAACACCTATTTTCTCATCTGATTCAAAAGGCCATTGGTTTCTCAGGAACAGCGAGAAAATATCGAGATTTGCTGCTGACAAAAATTCATCACTCCAGGCACATACTAGTAGTACGTTCAGACACTGACAAAACCAACTTTTATGTTTGTCATAGTTTCTGTCATTGGCACATATCGACACAAATCCATTTCCAACAGTGACGTGGCGAAGACCGCACACTGATCACGACCGATTAACGCGATTGATAACATCCTGCATCCTTTCTCCCACTGTCAATGATTTGTTGCTTGTGAACGACCAGTACCGTTCTCTCATCTAACCCATATAACACATCATCCAAACAGGCGTGTGCTTGCAGGTGTGTGGTGGCCATGACGAAGGCGGCTACTTGTCGTCATGCGACCAGTACGTGGTAGCGACCGACGTCTGGTTGGACATGCCATCGATGACACACGCAGTCGACCATATCAGCATGTTCCCCTTCGGTGATGGTCGGCTTGTCATGTTCGGTGGATATTTGACCGGCAGTAATTTCAACAAACACGTCGATGTGTTCGACAAAATCAAATGGTTCGTCGCACCCGGATCCAACGCTGTGCTCAAGAACCGAGGTGGAGTTCCCTTTGGTGCCATCCTGCTGCCGTCTAACTAGGCCTGTGTTGGGCGATTAAAGGGCCTTGTTATTAATCTTTTGTAGGAGATGGATGTTGACGTCCTTGTGCATTACTTGATGTTTCGCATTCCCAAAGTTCCGTGATTATAGTGACTAAAATTACAGTAATTTGTATTTTCGGGAAAGCGATGTTATATACGATTGACATTTTTTGAGTTTTGCCGTTGTTGTAGAAAGGCTACGGAACTCCTGGAAACGAAACCCAAATTTCTTAGTGGTTCAGACGATTGGGCGTTTAGCGCCACATATTACGATTTTGCCCGACGCCGCACTGTTTGAGAAAAATATAGGCAAAGTGAAGACTACAAAAAATCAAGGGTTTTTTTAGTACATTTCTGCCCGTGCCATGTGCTTGGGCTATTCCAATAAGTCAAATTTGGCATCAATTTAAAGCAGACACCCTCCGCAATATATTAATAGGCAACAGAAATGAACATCCACTTTCTATGTGACAAAGCGCCTTAAACAAAAGTTCAAAAAATTCGACTTAAAATCACGTTTTTTGATTGTGTGGAGGAATAGCGAATTTGAACGGGCCCAAAACCTATGCCAAAAAAGTCGCACTGATAGTCTCATATTATGATATGAAATTCAATTCGGGCAAACGCTTTTGAAATTCCCCGTACAACACCTTTAAAGCGGGGGACTCATTGGCTGAAATTCACAAAACAAAGTCAAGCTCAACGTCAGAGTTCACCGTCACGTTTAGCAGTTCAAAGTCAGAGGTTTCGGGTTCACGCTGGCTGATGCAGTGGACGCGGTTTTCTCAACGAAGGGTCATCTGTGACCAGGGTTGGGCAAAAAACGTTTTTTTTTTCAAAAAATCGTTTTTTTTTAAAAAAAAACGTTTTTTTTAAAACGCCCAGATGACCAAAATATGCCCCCAAAAAAATTGGAAAACGCTCATGTTGGGAAGAAAACGTGGTTAAATGAAGTAATTCTATGTGTTCTGAGGCAAAATAAACGGGTTTCAACCCTTTTCTAGCGAGTTGCTAAGATCCCATATCAGACCCGCATCATGGGACCAACTTTGGCCGGGGTCATCACTGAAAGTCAAACTCCGTATATCGACGTATCTCGACAAAGTAAAAATTGGTCGAAAATTTTTTCAAAAAAATGGGACAAAAAAAATTGATTTTCCTTGATAATCAGGGTACTTTCCCTGAAAAATCAGGGAAAATCAAGGAAATTCAGGATTCAAAAAAAACGAAAAACGACCCAGGCGTTTTTTTTAAAAAAAAACGTCGTTTTTTTTTAAGAAAAAACGCCGTCGTTTTTTTTGCCCAACCCTGTCTGTGACACGTTGTTGTGCGTGGTTGGATTTTGTTCTCGCAATGATATTTTTTAAAGCACGTAACTCAAGCGTTTTATGAGTTAGTTTCCGGTTCCGATGGGAACGGTTCGCACCAGCAGACGAATCGAACGATATACGACTTGCCCGGCCTGATTCAGGTTCCTCAGCGCAGCTGTCAATTGTGGCACTTTATGTAGCCGCCGGAGACACAAATTTTCGGGTGGCTGAAAAACGCCTTTTCGCTGAGTGGATCGAGCTAAAATTTTCAGCGTTTTGTAATGGCTGGCCTGCCACTCCAAAACAATCAAAAAATCATCAATAACAAATCACTCGTCACCACGCCAGAAACCCCATTTTTAACACGCAAGGTATAAGCAAAAATCACAAATCCAGCCTGGTGATGTTTCACCTGAGACTTTCAAAAAAAACTTTCCGCGGTCTCTCATTCTATCGAACTGTCCTTTAGTTATATAGACATATTACAAACCACCCCACAACGCAAAACCGCGATCGTTCGGTCCCCAACCAAGGTATACAGGGTAACGGTCGTTACCCTGTGATGCATAAGTTTAAAGAGCGCATTGGAGTCCCAGTCTCTCACAAGTTCGAACATCACCAGAGAGCTATCTGCAGCAACCACAAGCGTTGCGTGCGACCAAGTACCGGTACCAACCTGCAGACTCGTGTAGGTCAACGCCGTGAATGCTTCGGACGAATGTCGATTGTTGCGACTCATTTGTTGTGCCAGCGAATCCAGCTCCTGTTTGCGTTTGTTCGGATCCTGAGATCAAACAAACAACTAGTCCACTAACACAGACAAATAAGCAAAGTAATCGGTCAACCAGCATTAACGTTTGCTCAAGGGGAGGCATTCACGAAACGGCTGAGTGGAAGATGACGTTCGAGTTGCTTTCGAGAACGATGCGCCAGAAATGGAATTTTTCAGGTCATTAGTATATGCCGATATTTCGGCCATAATGCTCTCGTCAGGGAAAAGCTAAAAATATAACAACAGAAGATAGGCATCAAATGATGACAAAAATTTATTTGAAAAATGTCAAACATTGATCGAATGTTTCACTGAGGCAGATTTTGTTCTGATATTTGTATTATGTGTGCTGCGTTGTGAGAGCTGCATCGTTGAGCGGAAAGTTCGGTAGAATTCGATTACAGAACAGCCCTATCGTTTCCGTAGAACTTGCCACTGAACCGTTTCGTGAATTCCACCCACAAAATGCCGCAAGCAGTTTCGGAAACGTTATCTGTTGCACAACACAAACAGATTCTTTCACGCCGCTCGAGAATTCAGCCCGTTCTAACGTATTAAAACAGAGCTGTTAGTCCCTAGTTCCAAATGGCCAACCTTATAATACAGCGCTGCGAGCAAGTCCATTCCAAATAGTGACACTCTATCCAACGAGTGTGCCTTTTGCAGCATCGCAATGGCTTTATCTGGTTCACCGCACTGATTGTAGAGCAGACCCAGCTGGACAAGTAGACGACCTGCAGTAATTGGAGGAGCTACACGCTACAGTCCATCCTAGTTATAATGACATGATCGGGAGGGCCCTGAACATTCGCGACGACCTCGAAGTGTACTGTGAACACTGCTCCTAAGCGGGACACCGCTGCACAAGCGTTTGTTGCAAAAGGGTTTGGTGATAAAATTTTAAAAAAAACAAACTAACACCGCAAAGGTTGGTTATTGGATCCAGAGTTTCGGCGTCCATTTTGTTCAATACATTCTTACGTGACCAAATTAAGCCAAAAGTTTTCATCAATGCAGTATATGAGCAAAATTTTCCCGTCTAGTGATAAAATACCACGACAAAATACCAAAAAATAGAATGGTACAATCCCGGGTCGGATGTCGCGGTGGTCGGCTTTTATCTTCAAAGGTCGGGTGTCGTGGTTGGCTCAAACAGTCAGGTACCAACCCCCCTCCATTCCCTAATCATAAGCAGCAACCAACGATCATTGGCCAGATCCCCGTGTGCGACCAGTTCCCTCAATTTGTTGACGGCGCTGTTGTAATCGTTGCGCGCCACACACATCTGCGCATCCAGCCACACGCGCAGCCAACTGTTACCCTTCGATTCACGTAACGTGATCTCGCCTGCTCAGTCAAGTTTCGATGTAATATTGTCAAGTTGGAACTTTATCCAGCATTATCATAAAACAGTTGCCCAAAACGCACTAATCCATTCCAAACAAAAAAGGCGAACCAACCTAACTTTTCAGAGTGTCAGTTCACCAGAAAACTTCAATGCTAGATTTTCAATGTCCACAAAGGAGGACCCACGGATAAAATTTACAACGTAACAGTGGTGTCGTTGAGAAATCGAAATTTTCCCATACCTAGCCCAATTTTCGGGAAATTTCCCATACATACCCCAAAAAAAAATTTCCCATACCAGGGGGGTTTCTCCAAAAATTCAAAAATTTCCCATACCCGAGGGGGGTTTTCTGAAAAAATGACCCCAAAAATCTTCAAAAAGTACCAAAAAGTGGTTTAAAAGTGCCTAAAACAGAGTTTTCTTGCGGCAGCAAGCGATTTTTGACATTTTTAGGCGAAAAATGGTTAATTTTGATACTTCTCGGGGTCAAAAAGTCATTTCTTAGGGGTGCTTGTTCCAAAAGTGAAAAATTCCCCATACCCCCGGCCGATTTACCATACCCCATACCAGGGGGGTAACCCCCCCCTAACGACACCACTGCAACCTAATAAACAATAAAATCAGACCTTATTTTACCAACCCACAGCTTGCTGCAAAGTCTGCGGCAGCGTGTCTAATGGTGACGTGGCAACAGCAGTTGAGTCAGTCTTTGAAACATTATGTCGTGTAGAGAACGCAACATTTGCGTGTGCCCCAGATGCCGATGGATGTATGCCACAACCGAGCCATGCGCAGTACTCGCTAATTGACTGTAGGGCCAGCGGGGCCTGGGGGATAATGGGGTTATTGCGAAGTGGCTAATGCTAGCAGGAGATACGGTCTATCCTCTGCACAGTGAAATGACACAATTAGGACCGGACGGTCATTATGGTAACTATTCACCATGTGGAGAAGCAGATAGGGTATGCCACAAAGGAGACTGTCTGTCACCAAATCACGGAACACTACAATATCAAAAATCGAGTCACATATGATCAGTTACAAACAAAGTTTGCTGTCTCTTATCGTCCAACAGCTACCGGAACAGGCACGAATGGACAAGCTGCGCAATTAAAATACCATCTGTAGTTGTCATACCTGTTTGAATAGTGCTTCATAGTTAGCGCCAGCCGCACCGGGATGTGACTTGCGATCGAGACACGATTGGCCGAGACGACAGTGGGCGCGGGCCAATGCCGCGCAAACCTACAACAATACAGCCATAGTTGATTGGTTGGTTACACGGAATGATGTACCGTGGTAAATTTCCAAATTCGCTGCCGTGCAGCGAATTATACGGCCCATAGTTAATGCCCAGATATAAACTCGAAAATCGACTTTTGAAACATTCTGGGTGGGAACAGACAAACACGCAGCTTGCCAGCCACGCAGGCAGCTGTGCGCAATGTTTCAGAACTGGCCGTAATTGACGTTCGGGTTTAGACATTAACCACATTAACTGTAGGGCGTATTGACTACACGGCAGTGAATTAAGAAATCTACCATAGACCGCTAGAATTATTGTGGTGGCCACAAAAGCCTTCAAGTTTTTAGCCAATGCTTTTGACCATAGGTTATGTCTCTGAACCAAAGTGGGTTTGTCGATCAAACACAATTCTCAGGCCATGCCGAATATTCAGATCTTTCAAATTCACATGTTTCTCATACCCTGCGCTGAACTGCCCAATATCCCTTATGTGCAAAGCCACCCGCGTGTTTTAAACGGAATGCCGAGTCCGACTAACGCCAGCACAGCAGGTATTTTGACAGATCAAATTTCAGACCCATAACCACTACTTTAACAATTTCATTTGTGTCTGTTTACCGACCAATGTAAATTTTGCTTAGTTTGGTTCTGGTAGATCGCTTACTGGAGCTTAACCTATCCTTTTCTTGTCGTTTGGCGTTGGTTTCCGACAGAAAGCGGTCGAGTCAATGCCTACGTCAGTTGGCAACCCCAGGAGCACGGATATCCACAACTCATTATCAGCCAACAGAACAGCATGAATCTAAGTATAGCCTTCACGGAGTATCCACCCGGTAGCTACAAGTGCGCTTGGGCGAGCGCGTTCAAATGTACCAGCACCTGCCAATACCCGGGCTACATGGCCGAAATTCTGGACAGAACATTTCATGCGCTCAATTTCGCGTTTCATTTGGTGAAATTGGCCACAAATCAGGATAAATTGGAAGCGTTATTGAATGGAAGTGTTCACGTGGACTCAACCTGCATCACGCCCACTGCGAAAAGAGTTGCTGAAGGGTATGTAACGTATTTGGGGTACCGCCCTCCTCCGAATGGTGGCATAACATTTTTTCGCTCAGAACTGAATGACTATAACCATTCACCAATCAAAAGCAGTGTTGTTACTGGTCCGGGGGAAATTAGTGTACCTCCTTCATTTTTTGGAAGGGAAATTAGCGCAACCCTTTGGGCGGGAAGGATGAAGACCCAAATTCAGTAAAAGTAATTTTTTGAGGCATAAAATTTGTCCGATTTCTGCCCCCCTTTGAAAAAATTCTCTATCAAAAGGGTAGTTTGACGACTTTTGACAACATTTACGCAAAAATGTCCATTTTGGGCAAAAATTGGGGAAATTAGAGTACCAGGAGGGGAAGTGAGTGTACTAGTAAACCTTGGTCGGGAAAATTAGTGTACCTTAGGGGAGACTCCCTCCACCAGGAACTACACTGCACCAAAGTACCCAAGAGACAGATCATTAACGGCATTTTTGGAGACCAGATACTGTCAGTTGACCATACAGAGGCTATCTCCATGAAAAATCAGACAGTCCACGCGCTAAGATCGTGAAACATCTGCAAGCCAGCACAGCACACGACACATTACAGGTACAACTTCAGCGAGCCAATATGGTCAGGCGGTTGGTACGCGCTCAGCTCGAGCACAGTAGGCATCAACACGCAGTTCATGTTCAACGTACTGAATCTGGTGACCATTTACGACCAATCCGTATGGTTGGCTATTATTTGCACCCTGGCTGGCATGAAGCTGTATGCGTTTGTGCTCAGACGCACAAGTAGGTTCCACAACAACAACAACAACAACAACATCGGTCTGGCCACGTATGCCTTCGTGGCCGCATTGTTGTTCGGATTGTACCGCGCGGGTCTGCTTGTGCAGCTGCTGCAAACCAAACACATGCACGTCTACGATGATATGGAGTCGTTTATCGATGCCGTCCAAACGGGTGGGTGATGTTTCACTATTGTGCTTTGCTGCCAGTACAGTGCATTTCCTGTTTCGTGACTTTATCGGGTCCGACCCGACAATTTCGGTCCGGTCCCCATATGTTATGGCAGGGCGCCAAAGGACAAAATGTTCCATAGCCGGTCACAATAACGAGCGTAGACTGTGAACGAAGATGGACGGCCATATACGTAGAACACTTGCCAAATACTGTGGCTCACCCGGATCATCATTCTATTGCCAAATTTCAGTAACCCGGTGCTTCTTTTACTAAATTTAGGTGCCACGGCACCCACAAGGTGAAAAATGGCACCTGGTTTCTTTTGAGCTTAGGTGCCACAGCCTGTTTACTGGTTTTGGCCCCATTTAGGGGCCCGAACGTCTTCTAATGGCACCGAAAAGATCGAAGATTTAGGTGCGATGGCACCTTGGTGCAATTTGAAAAACCTGCAAAGACCCATCCATACAGTAACCCATGCACGCAGGTCGCACGCACGTTATCGTTTGGAAATACAACAGCTACTGGTCCTTATTGCAAGCCGAACCGCTAAACGGCACCTCACCGCCAGCCCGTTTACGTCGGGCCCTATTAATCAATCCACCCGTCGTGATGGACGGGACTTTTGCGCAGTTTCTGGATGAAATGCGATTTATCCAAAATCAGTCACGCACATCCTACAGTATGATTGTCTCGTCAACTGTGCACGACCATCTGAACCGCGTCCAATGTGGCATACGTGGCGTGCCACTTAAACAATTCTACACATTTAAGTGCAGCGTGCGTATGTCGCCTCATTTAAACGCGACAACGTTGCACGCAATCAATTCTGCGTTAATTAACCAACGCGACTTCCGCGCTTCGCTCAACGTACGTTACACACGCATGTTGGGCACGAAGGCAGTCGCTTGTCCCTTTGAAAACCCCGATCACCGTCTACAGTCGTTGACAATGCTGAATTGTGCCGGATCTTTCATTTTCTGGCTCATTGGGGTCGTTTTAGGGAGCGTGCTCTTGTGTGCGGAAAGAATCCAAATCCAAGGCATCTTTCGACACGTATTCACGCGGATGTGAAGTTAGTCGGATCTGTGATTGCTGTTTGGGTTGCTTTACGACTAACAATTCATGATAAACATTACTACATTAGAATCACAGCGCGATTCTTTTGGGATTATGGGGCTTCAACCTTTCACCCAGCTGCGGCACACGAATGAATTCCAACAGCGCAAATCCCGGTCTTGTATTTATACCTCTTCAATTTATATTCTTTTTATATTTGACTTAATGTCGACGCAATAAATGATCATCATCACACACCTTCGGTGATCGTCTAGCCACAGGGATCGCATCGAGTACACCCAACGCTTCCTCGTATTCCAGTTGACGCATCTTCGCTTTGTACAGACAAAACCTGAAATAAGGACTGTATTTTGTAAAGATTTTGATCAGAATACAATATTCATAAAAGTCATGAAGCAGATTTTGGGATCTCAGTTTCGAACCCTGTGATCGGAAGTGGACATCAAAACCGAAACCGACGTTTTGACAGCAAACACAGTGGCTTATGTGACTTGATTTGGCGTATTAAACCGCTTTTTCGACAAGCAAACAATTGCCCAGCTCAAACGGTTTCTTGGCTTAAAATACATTCGAAACATTTATCCCCGTACGCTTTGTCGAAAAAGCTTTGTAAAAAAACTCCGGTAATCAGGGGCCTAACAATCCAACACATTTGCTGCAACAAGACTAACCGTAATTCCTCTTCGCTCGTATAATCAGCGGCATTATCGGGCGTTTCGTTTTGAATCAGATCTTCGATCTTGGCTGACTTGAACAGATTTAGTGCCTTGTAATAGATGTCCGACGCCTGCATAAGTAAACGGCTGTTTTAACCAAAGGTTGCTACAAAAATTGGTGTTGGAACATCGGTAGCTTTGTTCAGATCAAATAAAAAACTAACGATTTATTTGGACATGTGATACCTACCACCCGGCGCGAAAACTAGTCCCAAACAGTCGAAAACCACTCTACGTTGATCAAACTGAAGTCGAAGTCAGTAAATACTGCAACAGCACGCCGAAGTAAGGGTTGCCTATTGCATGCGCCATTTTCACAGACGGACGGTGCCTTAGGACAGCATCAGCACAAACACGCTAGGACTATGAAAATTGCCCAAAATCGTTGTCCGAACCTGTCTCCATTGGTCCAACTCGTACTGCGATCGGCCGCAGTACACCAACGTCTGATATCGTTGCAAATGTGACAACAGTTTTCGTTGACGTTGATGACAAATAGTGAGCAACAGATTGCCCTGGAGAGACAGGTAAAATAAAGGCCCACACCCGACCGACGGTTCGAAAAATACCCGACATCGAATTATTGCCCGATCCCTGGTCCCCAGCTCCAATCTACCGTTGACTATCTAGTTGCTACCGCTCTGCTCTCGACTGTACCTCACAAACTCACAAACCAGGATATCGCGGATCAAGAGCCCAAAATCTTAAAATTAAAATCTCACAACAATCAGGGCTAACCAGATAGACCACGTCCGAATGGAGTTCACACTCGTACAAGTGCTTGAGCGAGGCGAACAGATGGCTCATTCTGTTTATGCGGGCTGGTTTTTGGAAATTGAAAGAAAATTTTGAGCACGCAATATGATGAGTGGCACACAATAATGCACAGGTATGAATGGCAAAACGCTTCGCCCACACAGATGACACTGTTCTTTGCACAGCGAGGATAATTACATGATCAAACGGCCAGAATTTTTATACTTTATCTCGCAAACACAAACCATTCCGTCAACTCAACAACAATAACAGATACCAGATGCGGTGTGAAACAAGAAACTTAACAAACACAAATCATCCGCATATCATTCGGTTCAGCTGTGTATTTTTCTGAAAACACAAATTTTTTTCGATTAAGAAAACAGCACAATCTGCTTTGAAGCTAAAACTCACCGCGAAATGACCTCACTCACTATCGCAGTCTTCTCGCTTCACGCTCGGCCTCCAATAGCGTTAAGATGTCACCTTCACGAACGGGACCTAGTAACAGAATTGTTCTTGTTGCTGTTCGGGGTCGGATTGTGGATTGGGACTATTATTTGGGAAATAGCAATTTTGAGGTTAAAAATTTGACCTTTCCTTCGCGAAATTTCGCCATAAAAGCCAAGCGAGTCATTCGCGCTATTTAGCACGTTTGTTACGCTAAAAAACGACTTTTTGTGATGGGCAACCCTGCGCTGAAAACCCAGGTCCGCCATTGCATCAATATGCTGCTGAAATCAGTTTCTGCCCTGTGGCTCCGTAAGCCAACTGACGCAAAATACCCGTGTGTGCGCAAAGTACCCGGGAGACGAAACCCACACACGGCGGTGCATGATACCAGATATCCCCTCCAAAATGTCAAAAAGGGGTCTCGCAGACATTTTTATGCAAAAGTGGGAGTATAGGCACTTTTTATTCACTAAATAGCAAAAGAATTGAATGTATTTTAGGTGTGGGCTGGTGAAGAAATGACAGGAAAATATCACCAACCAATCATTGAGGAACATAGTTATAACAGTGTAGTTCTGGTGGGGGGTAGTGTATTGGGGGGGGGCATGGGATTGAGGTAGAGATTTTCTATTATGTGTTGATTAGAAGACAAAATTTAGGAAGCATTTTGGAAAATGGTATTTTGGAAAATTGGGGAAATTAGTGTACGGAGGGGGAAATTAGTGTAAGTGTAATTGGTCGGGGGAAATTAGTGTACTTAGGGGGGCCCCCAGGAACTAATGGTTATAACTATGTTCTCTAATTGGACAGGCCGTGTGTGTGTGGGTTCCAGACGGTGACGATAGTTTAGTGCTGAGGATTTGCCAGCCAAGGTGTATTATCTTGCACCAGCGCGCAAGCTAAAAGTCATAAATGGTCAATTTCTTTTGGCTAATTTCAGTCGGAATGCAAAAGTGTATCACTTGCCCACTTTTGCAGAAAAATGTTGCGAGAAACACCCTTTTTCACATTTTGGAGGGGATATCTGGTATCATGCACCGCCGTGTGTAGGTTTCGTCTCCCGGTACTTTGCGCACACACGGGATTTTGCGATTGGCAGGAGCCAAGGGCAGAAATGATTTCAGCAGCATATTGATGCAATGGCGGATGGGTTTTCAGCGAGGGTTGCCATCACAAAAAGTCGTTTTTTTGCTAACAAACGTGCTAAATAGCGCGAATACTGCTTGGCTTTTATGGGAAATTTCGGGAAAGGCAATTTTTAACCTCAAATTGCTATTTCCAAATAATAGTCAATCACAATCACCGAACACAACAAGAAAATTCTGTTACAGGTCCCGTTCGTGAAGGTGCATTTAACGCTATTGGAGGCAGCGTGAAGCGAGAGACGCGATAGTGAGTGAGGTCATTTCGCGGTGAGTTTTAGCTTCAAAGAGATTGTGCTGTTTTCTTAATAAAAATTTGTGTTTTCAGAAAAATAAAGCAACGAATGATATGCGGATGATTTGTGTTTGTTAAGTTTCTTGTTTCACACCGCATCTGGCATCTGTTATTGTTGTTGAGTTGATGCAATGGTTTGTGTTTTTTCGAGATAAAGTATAAAAATTCTGGCCGTTCGATAATGTTATTACCCTCGCTGTGCAAAGAACAGTGTCATCTGTGTGGGCGAAGCGTTTTGCCATTCATACCTGTGCATTATTGTGTGCCACTCATCATATTGCGTGCTCAAAATTTTCTTTCAATTACCAAAAACCAGCTCGCATAAACAGAATGAGCCATCTTTTCGCCTCGCTCAAGCACTTGTACGAGTGTGAGCTCCATTCGGATGTGGTCTATCTGGTTAGCCCTGATTGTTGTGAGATTTTAATTTTAAGATTTTGGGCTCTTGGTCCGCGATACCCTGGTTTCAACGCCAATTGGAGGTGGGGACCAGGGATCGGGCAAGAATTCGATGTCGGGTATTTTTCGAACTGTCGGTCGGGTGTGGGCCGTTATTTTACCTGTCTCTCCAGGGCAATCTGTTGCTCACGATTTGTCATCAACGTCAACGAAAACTGTTGTCCCATTTGCAACGATATCAGACGTTGGTGTATGCGGCATCGCAGTACAGTTGGAAATGGAGACAGGTTGACAGATTTTGGGCAATTTCATAGTCTAGCGTGTTTGTGCTATGCTGTCTAAGGCACGTCGTTGTGAAAATGGCGCATGCATAGGCAACCCTTGCGTGCTGTTGCAGTATTTATGACTTCGACTTAGTTTGATAAGTAGAGTGGTTTTCGATGTTTGGACTAGTTTCGCGCCGGGTGGTAGGTATCACATGTCAAATAAATGTTAGTTTTTATTTGATCTAAAAAGCTACATGTTCAACACCAATTTTTGTAGCAACCTTTGGTTAAAACAGCGTTTACTTATCAGGCTCGGACATCATTACAAGGCATAAATCTGTTCAAGTCAGCCAAGATAAGACATTCAAAACAAACCATAATGCGCTGATTATAGAGGAAGAGGAATTAGGTTAGTCTTGTTGCAGCAAATGTGTTGGATTGTTAGGCCCGATTAGGAGTTTTTTAAAAGTTTTAAGGGGGAATGTAATTTTAAGGAGTTGAGAAAGGGTAAGATCAAGGGCGGAAAAAGGAGATATATTTATTAAAAAAACATTAAAAAAAATAAAGATAGATGGGTGTGAAAAAGAAATAAAAAAAAATCATCCGCATATCATTCGGTTCAGCTGTTTATTTTTCTGAAAAAAAATTTTTTTCATTAAGAAAAAGACAATCTGCTTCAAGCTAAAACTCACCGCGAAATGACCTCACTCACTATCGCAGTCTTCTCGCTTCACGCTCGGCCTCCAATAGCGTTAAGATGTCACCTTCACGAACGGGACCTAGTAACAGAATTGTTCTTGTTGTTGTTCGGGGTCGGATTGTGGATTGGGACTATTATTTGGGAAATAGCAATTTAGAGGTTAAAAAATTTGACCTTTCCTTCGCGAAATTTCACCATAAAAGCGAAGCGAGTCATTCGCGCTATTTAGCACGTTTGTTAGCAAAAAAACGACTTTTTGTGATGGGCAACCCTGCGCTGAAAACCCAGGTCCGCCATTGCGTCAATATGCTGCTGAAATCAGTTTCTGCCCTGTGGCTCCGTGGGTCAATTGACGCAAAATACCCGTGTGTGCGCAAAGTACCCGGGAGACGAAACCTACACACGGCGGTGCATGATACCAGATATCCCCTCCAAAATGTCGAAAAAGGGTGTTTCTCGCAGACATTTTTACTGCAAAAGTGGGCAAGTGATAGGCACTTTTTGGCATTCCGACTCGAAATTAGCCAAAAGAAATTGACCATGTTATGGACGTTTTAGCGTGTGGCGCGCTGGTGCAAGATAGATACACCTTGGGGCTGGCAGAATCCTCAGGCACTAAACTATCGTCACCGTCTGGAACCCACACACACACGGCCTGTCCAATTGAGAGGAACATAGTTATAACCAGTGTAGTTCCTGGGGGGACCCCCCTAAGGTACACTAATTTCCCCGACCAATGTACACTAGTACACTAATTTCCCCTCCGGGTACACTAATTTCCCCAATTTTTGCCTAAAATGACCATTTTTAGGCCTAAAATGGGCATTTTTAGGCCTAAAATGTGTGATTTTTAGGTCAATGTTCTCAAAAGTCGCCAAACTACAATTTTTATGAAGAATTTTTTCCAAAAAGGGGTAAAAATAGGTCAAATTTTCTACCTCAAAAAGTGACTTTTTCCTGATTTTGAGTCTTCCCCCCCAGGGAGGTACACTAATTTCCCCGCCGGACCAGGAACTACACTGGTTGTAACTGTTTCTATCTCCGCAATTGTCCCGCCTGGTCATTGTAACTGTGCTTCTAGCACTAATTTTCTGCACGGTTTTATGCGTCATTGAGAGCAACAAAACAAACAAACAAACAAACAAACTCTGGCCTTTCGTCAGTCGTACAGTTTCGCCCACCTTTGACATTCCTGATGATGCTGCGCTGATTGTCATCCAGGAACTCGACGCGAACCTGCGTGCATTGACCTTGCGAGCCGGTTCGTCCCAGCACTTTCGTCACCTGGCAAAGTCAAACCATCAATGTTGTCGCAAACAGGGCTCGCCGAGCAATATCTCGTGTCGGGTGTCGGTCGGCACCCATAACAAGGGAAAGAGACTTTTTAGAAAGGAACTTTTTCTAAAAAAACAAAATTTTTTGAATGCAGTTGCCGAAAAACCGGTTCTTTATATTTGTGGAAAAAAACGATAAAGAGCCGTGGTGTAAAAGCATAGGGGCAGCCAACACAAACACTTTGGTCACATGCTTTGTGCATCACTGACACGGCGCACATGTTTCATAACGGTTATTACGTTCTGCCAATGGTGTAGCAGGGGGGTGGGGGGTCCCCCCAAGGCAGTGGTGTCGTTTAGAAATCGAAATTTTCCCATACCCAGCCCAATTTTCGGGAAATTTCCCATACATACCCCCAAAAATCAAAAATTTCCCATACCAGGGGGGGTTTCTCCAAAAACTCAAAAATTTCCCATACCCGAGGGTGGGGGTTTTGAAAAAAATGACCCCAAAAATCTTCTAAAAGTGCCAAAATTGGTCTAAAAAGTGCTTAAAACAGAGTCTTCTTGCGGCTGCAAGCGATTTTTGACATTTTTGGACGAAAAATGACCAATTTTGGTACTTCTCGGGGTCAAAAAGTCATTTCTTAGGGGTGCTTGTTCCAAAAGTGAAAAATTTCCCATACCCCATACCCCCGGCCGATTTCCCATACCCCCAACCCCCCCCCCCCTAACGACACCACTGCCCCAAGGTACAGTAGGTAGGTAGGTTGACGCTCCATCCTGGTACAGTAGGTAGGTCGCCGCACGGCGGCTGGACAGTAAGTTGCTATTTTTGGCTCAAAATGGTATAAAATTGGTATTTTTCACTCCAAATAGGCGAAAAATCGCGCGCTACGCGCGAAATTAGCGTTTTAGAGCACATTTTCATCAAAATTTCGACCTAAAAAATTTTCTTCCCCCACCCCTAGCTCGGCCGGTACAGTAGGTAGGTTGCCGCCCCGCCTGGGTAGCTACACCACTGCGTTCTGCTATGCACAAAACAGGCGATTACGGCGACTTTTATCGTGACAGACCTGGGTTTTCACAAAACGTTGTCACTTATTCCGAAAAATGCCGTTTTTGGGAAAAAAAGTCGGGCGTCAAGGAACGACCAGATTTTTTTGTTTTTCCCACACTGCGTTTTTTTTTCGCGAGGCAATCATATTTTTTAAATACCGTAAAAACCTAAATAGAAGGGGGGCTCTATTAACTCAGACCCCATTTTGGGGGGCTCTATTCCGGGGCGGGCTGTATTTAGGTTTCTTGGGTACATCCTTGCAAGTGTCGACAACACGGTATCTACTAGGATCCAGTGTTGGAGGTACTCTGGAGGGGGGATACCTACTGTACCGCGCTCGGAGAGGGGGGATACCTACCGTACCAAAGCCGATGGCCTGGGGGGGGTTATGTACCTAGGGGGGGTTTGGGGGGTTGGGGGGGTTAGGTTTTGGGGTGAAAATTTTTAATGTTTTTATTATGTGTGGAATCGTGTGAAAACGTAGTATATGCGCGCGTAGCGCGCGAATTTTGGGTAATTTGATGCAAAAACCATTGATTTTACACTAATTTTGGCCATTTTGGTCAAAAATTGGCACTTTTTGGGGCAAAATCGGGGGGGGGGATACCTACTGTACCGGGGTGAAAATAGGGGGGATACCTACTGTACCATGCCAGACATCGGGGGGATACCTAATGTACCAGGCGAGGGGGATACCTACTGTACTGGGGGGCCTACCCCCCAAACCCCCCCACCTCCAATACTGCTAGGATCAAAGTGCCACAGGCAAGCAGTGTCGTACTTTGAGATAGCCCACAAGTTTCGATGCTATAATGGGAGAAAACAAGCATTTGCCTCTTTCTTTGATGCTACAAATGGGCATGTCTTGCTTGTCAGTTGTCATTGTTGCCACCGTCCGGCCGGACCAACTGCATTATTGCCCTCAGTGCTGTGGCTGGGGGGGGGGCGGGGTGGGGGGTCCCCCCCAATGGTACCCTACCCGCCCCGGCCTGGTACGCTACCCTCCTACCCAGTGTAGTACTTGGTCAGGGTGTTGACGATAGATAGATTGGGACCCGAAATGTGTTGACGATAGATAGATGACCCAAGTCCGAAATCTGGGGGGGTCGACCCAAACTTGTTGACGATAGATAGATGGTGGGGGGGGTCGCCAAAAATTAAGGCATAGTATAGTGTACTAAGCAGGTAATAATGTGTAAATATTGATGAAAATGCACTTAGATGTACTAAATCCGCGCGTAGCGCGCGATTTTTTGCCTATTTGGGACAAAAATACCGATTTTGAGCCATTTTGAGGCAAAAATCCCCATTTTGGGGTCGAACGTCGAAATATGTTGACGATAGATAGATTCTTCCCAGAATTTGTTGACGATAGATAGATTTGCCCATAAGTGTTGACGATAGATAGATGAAATCAAAAAGTGTTGACGATAGATAGATGAATTTGGGGGGGGCCCACCCCCCCCCAAGTAATACCCTGCTCCTACCCGCCCCGCTCTGGTACCCTACCCCCCTACCCGCCCCGCCCTGGTACCCTACCCGCCCCAATTTTTACCCCCAAAATGCCCATTTTTCGGTCAAAAATGCCCAAATTTCGACCGAAAACCCTAAAAAGTGCAAAAAAATCTCGCGCTGCGCGCGATATATGCACTTTTTAGGGGAACGCTTAGTGTGGACCGCTGGACCGCTGATCGTAGGTTTTAGCTACGGTAGATTCAACACGTCAACATAGCTACCGTAACCTGTTGCCGATAGCGGTCTAATGCGCGGTTACAGCCAGCGGATAATTCCCACTACCGTAACCCAAACCTACGATCAGCGGTCCAGCGGTCCACACTAAGCGGCCCCCTTTTTAGGGGGTGCCCCTTTTTAGTACATAAAAACAGGCACGCGAAAAAACTTGGGTTGTACCCTCCCCGCCCCGAAAAATCGACCCCCCCCCCGCTCCACCCACACACCGGATTTCCCCCCCCCAACCTCCCAGGGACACTACCCCCCTACCTGCTCCGATTTTTTCCACCTATGTACCCTACCCGCCCCGCCAAAGCAGCCACAGCACTGATTGCCCTCCAACTTACAGGAACTTACAGCAAGCTTACCTTTGCCAGTTTTACGGGTTTATCCATCGCTTCGCTGCTTTAGTCTGGATAGAAAGCGCGAATAGCAACCTTTACGAACAGCACCCACGTTCAGGCCGGGTTCGAACCAGTGGTGTAGCTACCCAGGCGGGGCGGCAACCTACTGTACCACCCAAAATGCGGGGCGGCAACCTACCTACTGTACCAGCCGAGCTAGGGGGGGTCGTACCCCTTGGGGGGGGGTCATCTGGAAACCGAAATTTTTTATGTCTAAATACTGATGAAAATGTGGCCTAAAACACTAATTTCGCGCGCAGCGCGCGATTTTTCGCCTATTTGCAGACAAATATGCTAATTTTATGCAATTTTAAGCCAAAAATGAATGTTTTGGGTGAAAAGTTAGGTGGGGCGGCAACCTACCTACTGTACCAGGGGAGGGGCGGCAACCTACCTACTGTACCAGGCGAGGGGCGGCAACCTACCTACTGTACCTAGGGGGGGACCCCCCACTCCCCCCCCCAGCTACACCATTGGGTGAGACCCAATACCAATACCCAGTGTAGTGGCAGGCAGATGGTTGCAAGGTACCCTTGGGGGGGATGGATCCAGATGGTTGCAAGGTACCCCCCTACCCAGCCTCCGGGAGGTTGCAAGGTACCCCTGAGGTCCGAAAAAAGGGTGTTTTTTGCATGCATTATACTGCAAATTTGGCCGAAAAATTGGTACTTTTTTGCATTTTGGCCGAAAATTTGCCTAAAATACCTATTATATGGAGGTTTGCGCGCGGAGCGCGCGATTTTTGGGGTTTTGAGGTCGAAAAACACCCATTTTTGCCTATAAAAACCATAAATTGATGGTTGCAAGGTACCCTCCGGGGTGGTTGCAAGGTACCTACCCTTCCCCCCCCCCATCCCCCCCCAAGGGGTGGTTGCAAGGTACCTACTCCTTAGGGGGGGAATCCCCCCCATCCCCCCCCAGCCACTACACTGCCAATACCCAAAACCAAATCAATACTACTGAAGTGACTGGTATTGGGTTTGGTATTGGGTTGGTATTGGTATTGAGTATTGGGTATTGGGTTGGTATCAGTGTAGTTCCTGGGGCGGAGGGGGGGGGTCCCCCCTCGGGTACACTATCTCCCCCTCAGGTGGTACACTATCCCCCTATCTCCCCCTC
>JASAMV010000612.1:0-11290 GCA_030248065.1 Rhynchonema sp. JSB1_4
GTACCAGGTCATCGTCAGAGCGAATAAATGGCGTCAACGTGAATCCAAAAACATCAAATTGTCAGCCGAATTTTACGCTCCTGCGCCCGTGTAATATACAGTACTAACACATAAATGATATGCACGCAAAGTATTGTTGGCACGATTCACAACTGGGGCTTTTGATGTTTCGTGGTACACAGTCTGCGCTCGTTACAGTGGATATTTTCTGACGTTTTCTGTATATTTTGGTTCCCAATCTGTCGTTAACGTCCTGATGAGAATTGCATGTGGTGGATAATATTCTTCATTAGTTACCGAAAATACGGGATCCCACCCACGTCACCGTAAAGTATGTGTACCGGTAGGTATACATATAGACTGCACTCCCATTCCTTTCCAGTCGCGTCTGCTCTACGGACGACAACAGCAGCGATTGGGTTGATGTTTCACCGCCTTCAAGCAACACGGGCGCGTTGACAGCCAACATGAAAGTAACGATTCTGGGGCTGTTTGTCGGCAAAACCAACCTAATCGTACAGGAATACGAAACAGAACCAAGGGGCATCAGGCTGAATCTGGATGATGAGGTATACATACCTGTTGAATGGTTTTCTTTTATCAATTTGAAAGTTTGTAATCATAGGTTATCGAGCGCAGATAAAGCGTCCATGTATTGGTCGCACAATGACTTTATAAGAATTGGTCAAATTTTTGACAAATTTTCTTAAAAAAAACGACGTTTTTTTTAAAAAAAAACGCTTGGGTCGTTTTTCGTTTTTTTAAACCCTGAATTTCCTTGATTTTCCCTGATTTTTCAGGGAAAGTATCCTGATTATCAAGGAAAATCAATTTTTTGTCCCATTTTTTTCAAAAAATTTTCGGCCAATTTTTACTTTGTCGAGATACGTCGATATACGGAGTTTGACTTTCAGTGATGACCCCGGCCAAAGTTGGTCCCATGATGCGGGTCTGATATGGGATCTTAACAACTCGCTAGAAAAGGGTTGAAACCCGTTTATTTTGCCTCAGAACACATAGAATTACTTCATTTAACCACGTTTTCTTCCCAACATGAGCGTTTTCCAATTTTTTTGGGGGCATATTTTGGTCATCAGGGCGTTTTAAAAAAAACGTTTTTTAAAAAAAACGATTTTTTGAAAAAAAACGTTTTTTGCCCAACCCTGTTCCCAGCCAGCTGTGTATGAACAACTTTCACACCGGTTGTGCCTAACCCTATCCGACCAAAAGCCTAACACGAAGATCCAGTTTATCTTCTCGTGACGCAGTCTTTATCGTGGAACCCACATGGATATTTTTCAATGGTTCCCTTTATGTGCAGTTATCACTCTGTTACAGTGGATATTCTTTATGTCCCTATAAATTCGGCAGACTGCATGCTCGTAACAGCATATCATTGATAAAACATATCAGGTGATCACCAAGCTTGATTTTATGATACCGGCGCCTTAACCCAATATCAGTCTCAATTTCGAAACACCAATCCTGATTGTATAACTGCTTACAGCCGGTCAACTACCAAGTGAACATTCTGCGTACGGTGACCGGCGCACGATTGCAACAAGCGATGGTGATTGTGCTGGTTGTGTTCGTCACCTTCAACACGTTCATGATGGGCACACAGCTGCATGTGAAAGCGATCGTTGACTGCTTGCGACGACCTATTGGACCATCGATTGGCTTCGTCTGTCAATACATCTTGATGCCAACGGTTCGTTTGGCTACTGTATATTTGTTTTGTCGTCAACTTTGGTCGTCCGTCACACGCAATGCCAAAGCAGTCCTAAATGAGCGCGGTAAAATATGCAGTAACACTATGCCAAGACGAGCCCGATTTCCGAGGTGGTGATTAACATATTCACACCTATGTATGTACATAATATCTAATTCTAACTAATATCTAATAGTACATAATAGACTTAGGCTTCGGCCGGGCCTCAATGGCCGTGCCTGAACCTGTGCCCCGGGACTGAACCGTCGCACAATAGCTATGATTTGGGAAATGTTACACGTTGTAGAATACAATGTGGTGCATGAAGATTTCCTCTTTCTTGCGTTTTGCAAGCACAACACCTCCGAAATCGGACTCGTGTTGGCGTACATAGTTTGCCTTTACACATGAAATTGGCCTATGCTTTGACGATCAGCGTTGACCATGATGAATGTACAAGCCGACTGATGTGTGGTGGTGCTTATTTTTTTATCAGACTTGCTGCCCTGTCACAGGTTTCCTTTGTCGACGAAGTTCCGAGTGTTACAAATTGCTAATGTCGTCCAGCATTTTGATAGTTGATCCCTGAATAGACCGACCACCATGTTTGCTACCATTTTATATTCGGTTTTCTTGCTAGGAAAAGTTTTTTTCATTTTTCCGCTTTTTTCGTGGACAGGAAAACAATTTTTGGCCCTCTGTTTCTTCTTCTGCGGTGTTTTGACTCGCAATTTCAACGTGTTACTTCATTTCTGCGTGTTGCTTTCTGGAATTTGAGGATCAAAAAGTACAATGCGCTCCACAAAAGGAACATCATCGGCCCCACAACAAGGCAGTTTTGTTTTATCCGATTTTTATTTGGAAATCCCGCATGCTCATCACGTACAATACCTACCAACTTGTAAAGGAAAACGAAACACTGCATAACACAAACGATAAAACGCGGTATACCATAAGAAAATACATCCACAACAACATGAATAGCTTGGAATTTTTCATTTTTTTGACCACCAAGATCATAATGTATCACATTCTTATTGTCGCTAACGAAAGATATTATTGCGTTACTAAATTTGAAAAAGAAAGGCCAGCCTAAAGTACATCAGAAAAGCTACAAAATCTACGAAAATTCTGCGAAGGGAACAATAATATACAGTACCAACAAGCGTTAAAAAATTAGATGTAAAAGTAGTCTTTTTGTCAAACTACATACCTATAAAAGTATATTCGATCAACTTTATCTGCCGAAACTGATTGTGCCGCCGAAAGCCGCCTTGCCTCGCTTGCTGTAAAAGATAGCGATTAGTTTTTGCGCAGTAATTAATCATACTGCAGAAAATGCAATAATGGTTTCTAATATTCAACGCTGGATTCCAAATATGGGAATGTGTGTACCTAGAGTTCCGATGGTCGGTGGGTTGATAGCCGCTTTTTGCTACGGTAGCTGCAACACTGTTAGCATGTAGCTACCGTAACCACCCTACACATCCATTCCTGATAGCTGTCTCCGTCCGCGGCCTCCAATTGCAGAACATTCTCGTCGGGAATCTAAGGTAGCAGAAAGCTGCCATCACCCACGCTACTATCGGCACTTTACTGCCCCCAATTATAGCACAAAAAAGTGCACAAAACATAACGAGATAAAAATGTCTCACCCGAGTTTCTTGCGGGGACCCTTGGCCTTCTTGGTTTCGAAGCCCTGAACTTGGTAGATGGGGATGCGTTTCAGCTTGTATTTCTTCTTCTTCTTCCCCTTTCCTCCTCCTCCTCCACCCCCGCCGCGTAGGAATCCCCTCGCCTGCATTCCCCGGCCGCGCGCCCCACCAGAGAACCCACTGCGACGGAACCTGAGAAATCAAGGAGAAACATTGTTTTTGACATAACGTGGCCGGTCATCTCAGGTACACTCACACTGACGAAGACCTGCTGAAAATATCTTGTGAGGACAGGTGAGTATGACAGTAAAACAGAGACCCTGGGAAAGCAAGGGGAAGGGTATGTATAACGTATTTTAAATTTACTTTGTAGCATTGATACATACCTACTGTATGTACATGCTGTACTTGCATGGGGAGTTCGATCAAGTTCTATATTAGGTGACTTTGAACTTTTTGCCAGCGTAAAGGTTGTTTACTAGAAGTCGAGGACCAAACTGTAACGCTGGTGGAGTTCACCATTCCCGAGATAGCAGCGGATGTCAACAAAATGAAACATCACATGATCGGCCAAACCCGATCTTGATGCCAGTATAAAGCTTGGTGACTATCGGTCACTAGAAAGTACTATATTGGGAATTGGGATCAGCTATTGTACATCGCATAGGTTTCAGCTAGACATTGTGCAAAGAGCAAAGGAAAAATTCAAAGTCTAAATGATAGTAAAAATAAGCCAGTCCCAAAACCAACCCGGGGAAGCTCTCCACACTCTCAAACGTCAGTGACATAACGATGAGTGCAACGAACAGCCAAGCAAGCAGATGTTTCACAAACATTTTGGTGGAAAATCGTTGCTTTTGTTGGAGAGTTTGGTGAAAAGTCCGGCTGAATGACGTTTGAGCAGTGAAATACTGATCGTTTGAATGCCTCTATTTATAGCCCCTTGTAAACCAACGCTAAGCTCCTAGCGGGGCACTTTATTCATATGGTGCACAAGTATAAAATTTGGAGCGCATTCCCCAATTAGCGCTGCGGTAACCGAGACAGACATGTCATTGTTGTGCGCATCCACAATATCAAACAGCAATAAGCCAGTGGGGTGCATAAATGCGCCTTTACCGCAACTGCACAATGAAAGCTACATATCCTTTTTCATCCTTTTTCTGGTAAACAACAACATAAGTGATGCACGTATCAAATTGGTTCACCCTGTTGGAGCCCAAGAAATACATATGCCGCAGAAAGAAAGAAAACATATGACAATAAATCGGCAAAATGGTTTGACAGTTTTAATTACAGTGCTCCCTCTTTATGATCACATACATTTAATTGTAGAACCTCTCGCTTTTGGTCACTTGCAAAAATATTTGCCGTTCCATGGGGAGGGCACTCGTTAGTGGCTTACATAACGGCATACTACTGGAGAGCAATATTGTCGCCAGGATTTCACGGCAGGAGGGATACTATATCTCAACGTACAATATGTCAATCATCATTACACTGATCCAATAATCCCCTTGCCATTTCAGGCAGCGTTTGGATTTGCCACCCTGCTGCTGCCCGGCCAGCCGTCACTGCAGTTCGGCTATTTTGCCGCCGGTTGCTCCCCTGGAGGCGGCAATTCAAATTTGTGGACAATTCTGCTCGACGGCAATCTGGATCTGTCGATGACGATGACATTCGTATCAAACGTGGCCGCACTTGGTAAATTAAGGGCGGACTTAGGTTAAACACGGAAACCGGAACACGGAAATAATTTACATACAAACCAGTTTCGTGGATTACCGTGCACGGAAATATTTCCGTGACACGGAAATATTTCCGGTTTCCGTGTTCCGTGTTTTTTATTTTCACGGAACACGGAAATATTTCCGTGTCAATAGTAGCTGTTTGCGTCAACACGCGGGCTTTTGACGTCAGCACGCTGGCTTTTGTCATCATCACTGCAAAAGCACCGTTTGCGTGCCTGAATCATTTCAGTGTGTTCAGTGGCACGGAAATATTTCCGTGTTCCGTGATTCTCCAAAATATTCACGGAACACGGAACACGGAAATATTTCCGTGTTCCGGTTTCCGTGTTCAACCTAAGACCGCCCTTAGGCTGGTTTTTGGCAAAAAAAACGAACGAGAGAAAAAGTGGAAGAAATCGACGATGTTGGGTAGGGGCTTCAACACACAAATTTCTTAATCTAGCCACATGAATCCGAACACGTGTCACATATACGTGACCAATGCAGAAATGCGATCCGACTGTCCTAATACAGCTATTTGCCTTGCTGTTTCAGGCATGATGCCCTTCTGGTTGTACACACTCGGTCAATTGTTTTATCAAGGCAAAATGGTGATCCCATTCTGGGATGTGGCTCGTGCGCTAGCCACACTGGTCATACCTGCCTCGATTGGTTGGTTTTCAGCAGATTTTACGACACCGGGTTTATTTCTATCTGTTTCTGTTGGTTTGTTCCATATGATGCACTGTGCGAGAAATTGTGTCGATGGGCATGATAACAGGAGTTTCAGTTGATCATTCGTGGTGTGTTTTGACCAGTGCTACACAGGGTCGAAAAAATAAATTTTTTATTAACGAGCTTTTTAAAAAAAAAATTTTTTTTTTGATTTTTTTTGACGAAATTTTTTTTTATTAGAAAAAGTGTTGCAAACGACGTTTCAGGAGAAATGAAATCGATACAACATATTTTTCAAAAATTGAAAAATTTTCGCCTGAGACCCAACTTGTGCGGTGACACCCGGTAGTATTGTGCAGATTCTATGGTCTCCGACCAGTGTGAGGTTGATGTCACTGACGATGTTACTCTAATATATTGTACATTAGATGCATTAAAATACGTTGTACGGCATGCTACAAATTGTAGCATGCCGTACAACGTATTTTAATGCATCTAATGCCGAATATCTGATATACGACCATCAAAATATCGATTACAGCCCAAATCTTGCGTGTCACATCGACTTTGCGCGCCCGGTTTTGCACCATACCTGCATATATACATGTGTAGTAGCATGCAGTAGTACATTATCGGTGCCACATCACTATAAAAGACCAGCCCCGCGCATCCCTGTACGGATTTGGGGACAATACAGGGCGCCGCAGGCGCGATTTTGGAAAAATTGTCCCGTCCACAGAAAAAAAGTGTCAATTTTTTGCCTCGAAAAAGGCCATTTTTGGACATTTCAGCCCATTTTGGGCAACTTTTTTTATTAAAAAAAAGCAAAATCTGAGTTTCAAAAAAAAAAATTTTTTTAAATTTTTTAATTAACCACTTGTTTTGAAACAACCCTGGTGCTACAGGTGCCCAAGAGAGTGGTTGCCTTCTGTGTTCACAGACGTGCGCCCCATTAGGTCATCGTCAGTGCATATGCACCAGACACTGCACAAGCCGGCCATGCATCAAGGTGGTGTATGTAGGTAGTATATCAAATGATGAGTCTTCTGCTCGCGAAGGCCATATATAGTGAACGAAAAACAATCAGCTTTTCTTCTCGCTGGTTTTACTGGAATCACATGGCGGTGACCGTGAGCACCACAGATGCACCACTTTTCCATCAAATTCTAATGTTTGTACCTGATTCCCCTTGAGATTTCAGGCATCGCCGTCACCCACTTCCGGCCGCAATGGAAAACCCGCTGGTATCGCGCGCTCAAACTGTTCAGTTTGGTCATAGCCATATTTCTGGTCACCTTTATTGCCGTTTCCGGCTGGTACATCTTTCTGTTGATGACGTGGCGCACCCTAGTGGCCGGGTTGGCGCTGCCCTGGACCGGATATGTGATCAGCTACACCGTGGCCTACATTCTGACGAGAAATCATCGCGACTCGCGCACCATTGCGATTGAGACCGGGATACAGAATACGGGTGGGTGGTCTAAAGCATCAGAGGCAAAAACTTTTCTATCCATGTCATTGTATAGCTTATATTGGTCGCACAATGACTATATAAGAATTCATCAAATCAATCCTGATTTTCAAGTTCAGTCACTCTTAACCACTGTGCTATTTGTGATTCTCACAAAACATTTTCACCAGAAAATAATCCAGCAGATCAACCACGTTGCCGCAGGTCTGAAACATTCTCTTTACTACATGCTTTGTGTGCGATCATGCAATGCAACGTCATTGCCCCGTCACTTTTCCTCTTTACGATTCAGGAAAAAAATTTGACCAATTCTTATAAAGTCATTGTGCAACCAATACCTACTCCGACCGCCATGATAACAAGTTAGTTGTGATCTCATCAAGTCAGCTGGTTTGGATTAAATTCATTCGTGGCCTGTCATTTCTCATGGCTTCAAGTACATATTAGACGTATTAGATCAAATGACCTAGCCGCCGGGTCCGGCATCCGCTTTATAGTGATTCTCCCTTTTTGGAGCCCTCCATAGAGTAACCGCGGCCCTCAAAGTGTCGTTAATGTCCTGCCTCGTCCACAACTCTGGTACAGTAAGTGAATATTCTCTTTCGTGAGGCCGAAGTTGCCAGGTCACACCTTGGCTTGACACTCTAAAGAAGATAGACTGTACCCACCCAGAGGAATGTAGTGCAATAATTTGTGTTAACTTACCCTTTATTCTCCGCCCGCAGGTATTGCGATGTTGATCTGCCAGTTCTCTCTACTCAAACCCGACGCCGACCTCACGATTGTGATGCCAGCGAGTGTGGCCATGTTCACGGGACCACCTTTATGGATTTGGCTGTTGTCAAGGGTGATCCGACGCAAATGTTTCGGCTATGTTGACCCTGACATCCCGCTTGAGGATTCAGGCAACGACGACGCCACTACTAAGAAACCGGACTCAGACACAAAGTCGTCGATTAAATCCAACAAGGTCGCTGATTCGACCGCGCAAAACGGGACGGCTGGGGCTGCTGTGTCACGAAACTCGGCCAATCTCTACCCGAACATTGAATCTGTCAAGGAGTCTGCTTGCTAGTTCAGGCCGCTGGGGACACAAAAGGGCTTATTGTAATGGACTTAAGGCTAATTGTCATGCACAGGGTGTTTCATACCGCCTTGCGTTTATTATGGCCGTTTTAGGCCAGTTTGGGCATGGTCTTAACTGCAGTGCAATTAGCCCAAACAATGTTTAGATTTGTCGAGGCCGAGAAAATAAAAAGGTATGTTATGTTGGACATGTATACCTAGATACAAAATAGGTATAGTCACTATTCGCTACTATGACGAATATATCGCTATGTAATATGAATTTTCGGGACATCACGACATGCACTATTTTCAATGTCACTACATGTACATATCGAATATTATCATTGTTGCGAATAGTGACTGTATTACTATTGTTGTTATGCTACGTGTTCCATCTATAAATATCTGAGTATATCTTGCATTATTAAAACACCTTGTTCGAAAACGCTCGATTTTTTGTGCATACAGTACATATACGTTTTTATTTCGTGAATTTTTATTTCTGTCGCCACTTCTTCCATGAATCAAAACTTTACATGCGCGATGCGGGTAGACCATACACACAATTTGTAGATCGAGATCGTTTGACGCAACACTCACTTTTCTGCATTGGACACTTTTATTTTTTGGCACCGCAGCTATGTACAGTTTTTAGTGCCAAAACGTTATTGGACATGTTTCGAAGATAAAATTTTATGCCATGCATGTTTTCATTTCCGGATCGGTGTAAAGCAGAGAGAATATAGTTGTGAGTTCTGCAATTGGTGGCAATTTTAAGCAAACAAGTTTGAAGTTCACGAATATCTCCCGCTGGTTCTTCTTTCTCGATGCCTTATCAGCACGGTTAGTCACAGTTTCACATAGCTTTTACATATTTCTCGTGGTTGCGGAAGGAGTAGTAGAAATGCAAATATGTGCGATTCTTGCTAACAGTTCACTAATGTGGTGGCTACCTACCAGGTCACACAGTGATCGGAGTACTATGCTCACGATGATGGAGACCGCTCTACCTGGACCGGTCGCATCCCATGCGATAACGATGTTTGAATCGACCTGTAAAGGTAACGTAAGTACAATAAGGTTTCATGAGTCACTCACAACAGTAGTATATGTAAAAATTAAACAACACCACTGAAGTAAGAATCATCGTGGTAAACCTTTTGTCTCGGACACACGCCACACCTAAACACACCGTCATGGTGCTGATTGGCTTATTGAGACGAATTCTCGAAGGCCAATGGAAATGGAATTCTCGAAACTCAAAGTCACGCCGTGCAAGGTACCATGCAATTGGATTGCACAACTGAATATTGTGCAAGCGTATTCTCTTATTCCATTTTTGCTTTTTAGATTTGTCGAGGCCGAGAAAATAAACAGAAGAGGATGCCCACCCCGGATTTTTAAGGAGACTTGCCATGGCTCGAGCAGGAATGCTTATCGGAATCGGGACCCGAAAAGTGCTAACGGGATCGGAATTTCTAAATTTCTTAACGGAATTGAAACTTTCCGAATCGGGATGCCGGGGTGATTGATAATCGGCATCGGGATTACAGTTGTTGGGACAATATTTGTCACCGATTTTTTGTTTTTGGGCCCTACAAATCGGGCTACAAAACATCCGCAGCCAAAACAACGCCAAGCTGTGCGAGATGGACACAAAATTAACCACTTTTCTTTTACATTTCAGTTGTGATACTTATTTTTGTATCATACGAAAGTGATAGAACTCCACTTTTGGCAGCTAAGTCCCGATAAAAAACCGATAAGAATGCCGAATCGGGGAACGGAATCCAGAGAATTAATGGCGACCGAGATTTCGGGATCTTATCGGGATTGAAATTCTCCGGATCTTTCCACAATTGTTGTGTCATCCGGGCACGCACATTTGTAAAGCGATGAAAACGATGGAAGTTTGCAATATTTGGCTTTCAATTTTACGCATACAACCTTGGCACTCGCACAGTTCAGGTATTGGTCGCACAATGACTTTATAAGAATTGGTCAAATTTTTTTCCTGAATCGCAAAGAGGGAAAGTGACGTTGCGTTGCGCGATCGCACGCAAACCATGCAGTCACCAAAATGTTTCAGACCCGCAGCAACGTGGGTGCTCTGCTGGTTTATTTTCAGCTGCAAATGTTTTGTGAGAATCACAAATAGCACAGTAGTTAAGAGTGACTGAACGTGAAAATCAGGATTCGTTTGATGAATTCTTATATGGTCATTGTGCGACCAATACAAAAAACAACAAACAGTTCACATGCTGAACAAAAGCACACAAACAACACAAACTGGTCGAAAGTGAGACAATATGTTGAAAAAATAACCAAAGTTTCAGAAAAATATGCTTGGCTTGAATAATATTATCACTGAATATTTATACCCAGAAGCAGAAATAATGTTTCATATGGTAGTCCATTTGAAAAGGGCTTGCGGACTCATTGTTCTCTTTTCGCCTAAGAAAAACATAAAGTAATAAAGCCAGAGAAGAACACTGTTACGTGAGAAAATACGATAGACAGTGTCAAATCTAGTGATCGACTCTGCCTCCAGTCACGTGACTGTTTCATTGATATTTCTAGGTTCCTATCACCGTATAAATTTCGGCTAATGTTTAAAAATGTTTTTCCGAAGGTCGGGTGTTCGAGTCCTCCTGGTTCGCAATTATTTTTTCGCAGCTATGTATTGTTGTCGACGCAATATAAAAATCTGCTTGGGAACAAATAAGTCACGTGACCTGTACAGATCGGACCACACAGATCAGCCCGCAATTTGTTTCCGGCAATTAGAAAAAAAGCTAAATTCTATTAAATTATCAGTTTGACGCGTTTGAATCCGGAGATCGTGTGTGCACAACATTGTTGTTGGTGTTGTTGTTGTTTTGATGTTGTTGTTGTTGTTGTTGTCTGGCAAAAGAGAATGCCGACTGAAGATGTTGTATAGCAGCGGCTGCGGCCGCGTATTGTTCGCCCGCGCCTGCTT
>JASAMV010000613.1:0-18483 GCA_030248065.1 Rhynchonema sp. JSB1_4
CACACAGAGTGCAAATCTGTGAAGAAGAACGGATCAGATTCGATTCCATGTCACAGCTGCTGTTTCGTCAACACCAGCGCCGACAATTGACCAGCCAGAACCTGGTCCTCTCCCCCCACTTCACAAAGGCGCGACCCGGCGGACCATCAGCTACAGCGACATCAACATCCAAGCACCCCACCGTTACAGCAACCGCCTCAACACTGCGAATCTGCTCAGCGTCTAAATCAGGTGCACAGACAGCACAATTGTCTGAGACGCAACTTTGTGCAATATTTTGCTCAATTCAAGCCAACATCGCATCTCATGTATGTGACGAGTCAATAAGCTTCTCGCGCATTTCCAGTCAAGCCAACTTCGCATCTCATTGTGCGGAAGAGCGAGACAATAAGCTTCCACGCACTTCCTTGTCCGGCCAACCTCGCATCTCATACCGAGACGAGACAACAAGTGCTCTGCTTATTTTACAGTCTGGCCAATCTTTGCATCACTCATGCGGAGGCGAGACAACAATCGCTTTGCTTATTTGACGGTCGAGTCAACCTCGCACCATGTCCATGCGGAGACCTGACTTCGCATTGCACTTTCAAGCCGTCAGTTCATTCTCACGTCCAGTCTTGAGTGCTTCATTCAAATCAACACTTTAGCGCAAAACAGATGCGCACAGCACCCAACCCATCAATTACTCTTCGGTTCCAACTCTAAATAACAAACAAACAAGTTAAATCTGCCCAAATAACCACAATAACGTATATACACTATGTACAAACGTTGTTGGTCGGAATTACTGATCCGACGAGGCCGTGCCCTGCATGTCACGACTGGCCTTTCGCTCGTGTGTCACCACACCTTTGCTTTCACTCACTTTATTCTGTGCACATGCTTCAGCCTTCTGCATTCTCTTCTGTGCACGCCGATGTGGCTGACGTTTGCGTGGCTTTTTGCCCGTCGAAGCACCGATCACTTGTGCACGATCAGGGCCAACATTGCCACTGAAAGCAACGTGAGCGTGACGGCTGGAACAGCAGTCCACTTCAGACCTCACATTCCCAGTGTGGTACGCCATCACACTGCGTTGATGCGATTGGCCACTGTCGCCAGTCTTATTCGGGCAGTCACGTGAAAAATGGCCTTGCTCACCACAAGTGTAGCAGGACCGGTCACTATTCAGTCGGATCACCTCCTGCTTTGGTTGCAGTAACGATGACATGTCTTTTTGCGGTTGTTTGGCCTGGTCTTGGGACTTGCGTGGACAGTCACGCGAAATATGGCCAAATTCGTTGCAGTTGAAACATTTGCGCGGTCCAGCGCTCTGCTCGCGACCACGACCACGGAATCGGGACTTGTTATTCTGACCGCCGGACGCGACGCCCTGGCTTTGTGATCGCTGTTGGGGCTGGTCATTCTGCTGACCGTTGTTGGAACGGCTCGACGAATAGCCGTGCGAGTTGTTGTTCATTCCAGACCTACCCCTATTAAAACGGTGGTGGAGAGCTGATCAGGCCTGGAATCTCCCTAGGCCAGCAGCCACACCGCGGCGGCGCTCCTACAAGGCAGGGAAAAAAAAAAACAAAGCAGCAGCGGCCTGCCTTGCTTTTAGCAACTGGTAGGCAGGCACAGACGCATCAGTTGGTCATCTGTTCCGTGGGCACTGGATTGTGCCAAATTCGCTTTCTATCCCGCAGCCACGAATGCGAATGTGTTCTGCAAACATGGCTTTCGATGCAGACGGGTACACTTGCAACACCAATTCGTTCACCCGTTGCAGATAAGTCTCAACCGTGTCACCGTTGAGCCACTTGAAGTTGGTCAGCTCGATTTCTGCTGTGAAATCGGCAGTGGCGCAGCCAAAAGTCACTTTCAAGGCTTCAGTGATCTCTTTGAAGCTGAATCGTTTGCTGCCGTGGGTTTCCCAGTATTGCACGGCGACTGGACCCAATGTCAGATAGAACACATAGGCAGCTTCTTGCTGTGTTTCGGCACCAATCTCACGACACAGATTGGACACTTTGCGAACAAATGCGCCGAAATGCTCTTTTTCATTGTAGCCATTGTATGTGGTCGGCCGCAACTTGCTTCGCATCACAACCAGCGAAGTCAACTGCTTGACTCGCTCATGGCTAAGCGTCCAAGTTGTTTGCAAACGTGTGCCGTCGCGTGAATAGTATTTCGACTCAAATTCACGCTCTTCTTCGTCGTCCGATTCAAACACAGCGGACATATCGCCCCCCCCGACGGGAGGTGCGGTCGGTCACAGGCCGTCCATTATTTTGGGCCGGGCTCGGGTTTTCGTTAAAATTCTGATTTGTGCATGGCTGCCAGTTGGCCATCAATGCATCAGTGGACTGCAGATCAGGCGGTCCGGGACTCGCATTTGGCACGTTGTTCACGCGTGCAGCAGACGTGGGACGTATTGGGCTAGGCGGACGGGAATGCGAGGCTGAACTGGGCGGACCCCTGTAAGGAGGTCCCCCTCCAGGCGGGCCACCGGGCGGGTCACCCCCGCCGGGCGGACCCCTGCCCCCACCGCCAGCGCCAGCACCGCTGCCATTAGCAGCTCCTTCTCCCCCCAACGGACCGGCTCCTCCGGGATCCCCCGGTTGACCACCCCCTCCGGGCGGTTGGGCATTGGCTTGATGCGTCAGCGCACCAGCACGAAAAGTGCCGGTTGGGGTCTGGTTTGTGGTATTTGTGTTCATGTTTCGAACCCGATCACGGTTCGAGCTGTTGATGGCGGGCGGACCCAACACTCTGGTCGCTGCAGCAAAAGCGTCCCTGGCGTCCTGATTTGTCCATCTGGTCACACGATCTTGTGCTCGCTGTTCAGCACTCGTGTTTGCTTGTTGATTGCGGACTTGGATCGTGGCCACTTCAATGTTGGTCAGACCCCGGATCCAGAAAAATGTCCACAAATCAACCTCGTGCATGACCATGTTCGTCACATCGTCAAAATTGCAGCCACGATATTGGCCCGCCAAATAGGCCTGCATTGCTTGCACAAATTGCGGGTTGACTTTCGACCACTCTTCCATGTTCACAGAAAACACGCCATCGTCAATTTGGCGGAAAATCATGTGTGGTCGATTGTCCCCTGTCAGATCTGGTGGGGACAGCGGTTCGGGCAGCAACATTGCACCTTGGCCCGGGGCATGTTCGAACTCACGCAGGGTTGACTGCGGTCTGGCATCCCCCCCAGATGCCCCATGCCCGGGCGTGACGGTCAAAATTGGTGCATTCTGATTTTGGCTCTCGGCGGCCAAATTTTGTTGCTGTTGTTGCGGATATTCGACTTGTTGTTCCGCAAAAATGGGCTGATTTTGGTGGGGGTTCATTGGCCTGGGTGCGGGCTGTGGGGGATTGGGGGTTGACGTCAAACCAGGCCCCGCACCCGGCATGTCGTTCATGTCAATGCCAAGCCTGTCCAAGGCGCGCTTGGCTTTTCGGTTGTATTCAGCAGCGCTGGCAATAAATTGCTCATTTTCGGCCAGCCTGCTGTCCTGTCTGGTACTCCTCCGGGGCACAACAATGTCCGGTCGGGTGGATGGGCCGGGCTGAATTTCATCGACAACGGCTTGTTCGTCTGCCGCCTCAGCCCCAGCCTGCAAACCGGCCGGCCCGGCCTGCATTTCGCCCACAGCCCCGTGGGTCAGTTCCATGTCATCCCCCCCGCGGAAATGTTGTGTTTGCGCAGCTGCAGCTGTGGCCCGACTGCCCCCAGCTTCAGCAACTGCTTCCTGACCATTTTCACCGGCCGGCACCCCGGGCACACGATTTTCGTCTGGGGGCACATTTTGGCCATGTTTGTCTCTGATTCTGGCCATCAACGGACAGTTTTTCACTTCGTGCCCCGGCTGTTTGCACATTATGCAAGTCACAGTCGGCCGCCCGGACGTTGGCGACCTGTTCAGGCCCAACATATTTGTCAGCCTATGCATGGCTGATTTTTCGGGCCGAAAATCGATAAAATTGTCAAAAATGAGTCAAACAAACAAAAATCACGTCGGAATCTCCCGAATAAATAAATTTACCAGCCGATTTTTCCAGCGGCTGTTTGGCTCTTGCTTGTGTGGAACAACACACCAAGCAGTCACGTGCTAGCAACGCACGGAGTCAGCCAAACAGACAAACAACCAGGTATTGGCGGCGGGTAGCGCAACCCACAGCCCCCCGACCTGGTTTTTGCCGCGAAAATCGGGGGTTTACAGAAAATTTGCGGGCGGTTCTGTCCGCCCGATCTTGGGAACTGTTTTGATATCAAAACCAAATAAAATCAAGCAAAAATCACTTCGATTTACTGGGGTTCAACCAGGTACTGTCCAAGTACCCCCCCGATCGAGTGAAAGAAAAAAATTGAAAATTCGGGCTCACCACTTGTGATCTGCTGCCGTCCTAGGGAGCTCGTCGACGGGGCAGATGCACTTGAGCACGCCACCTACTGTCACTCGCCAGACAGCTAGCAACGCGCCCGGACCGACAAGAGTCACGCCGAAGTGACCGTCTCAGCGCGCAAGTCAGCCCTGGACCAAAATCCACACGCCTCGCGATGGCAACTCGGACGGCGCGGCTTGATCCTGGTGACAATCCAGTCACCCGCTTTCCTGCAATAAATGAAGCAAGCAAACGGTTTCAGGCAAGCAAGCACAAACACCAATCAAGACAAGCCCAGCGATCTAGCTGGCTGTTTCACTTCCACGTATTGCACGAAAAGCACCCCAAAGTCGACTTCAACAGCACGTTTTACGCTATATAACGATTAACGGAAATAAAGTAATGAAAGATAGAAATCAACGGCAATAATATCAAATATTCAATAAAATATCTCGCGACTCCAAAACGGGCAGAAACACTCAAAACGAACACACTGATTTACGATATTGATGAAACGGGAGAATTTACGATTTACGGAAGAGAAATCAAACGACGATAGAGATCAACGCTGAGCCAGTCCATTTGAATTTCCATGCTCAGCAACAGTCAACACTGTCCGAACAGACGACATTCAGTTTGCAGACGACGATATGAAGACGACATATGCCCAATGTCACAAAAAGGCAGGAAACCCATTTACATATCCGTAGCACGACAGACACGTAGTAAGGAAACAAACCCACGACATGGTACCAACGTGTTAAGTTAAGGTAGCGAAACTCATTGCTACAATATCCTGTAGCACTGACATGGTACTAACGTGTTAAGTTAAGGTAGCGAAACTCATTGCTACAATATCCTGTAGCACTGACATTGTACTAACGCGTTAAGTTAAGGTAGCGAAACTCATTGCTACAATATCCTGTAGCACTGACATGGTACTAACGTGTTAAGTTAAGGTAGCGAAACTCATTGCTACAATATCCTGTAGCACTGACATGGTACAAACGTGTTAAGTTAAGGTAGCGAAACTCATTGCTACAATATCCTGTAGCACTGACATGGTACTAACGTGTTAAGTTAAGGTAGCGAAACTCATTGCTACAATATCCTGTAGCACTGACATGGTACTAATGTGTTAAGTTAAGGTAGCGAAACTCATTGCTACAATATCCTGTAGCACTGACATGGTACTAACGTGTTAAGTTAAGGTAGCGAAACTCATTGCTACAATATCCTGTAGCACTGACATGGTACTAACGTGTTAAGTTAAGGTAGCGAAAGTCATTGCTACAATATCCTGTAGCACTGACATGGTACTAACGTGTTAAGTTAAGGTAGCGAAACTCATTGCTACAATATCCTGTAGCACTGACATGGTACTAACGTGTTAAGTTAAGGTAGCGAAACCCATTGCTACAATATCCTGTAGCACTGACATGGTACTAACGTGTTAAGTTAAGGCAGCGAAACCCATTGCTACAATATCCTGTAGCACTGACATGGTACTAACGTGTTAGGTTAAGGTAGCGAAACTCATTGCTACAATATCATGTAGCACTGACATGGTACTAACGTGTTAAGTTAAGGTAACGAAAGTCATTGCTACCATATCCGGTAGCACTGACATGGTACTAACGTGTTAAGTTAAGGTAGCGAAAGTCATTGCTACCATATCCGGTAGCACTGACATGGTACTGTGTTAAGTTAAGGTAGCGAAAGTCATTGCTACCATATGCGGTAGCACTGACATGGTACTAACGTGTTAAGTTAAGGTATTGAAAGTCATTGCTACAATATCCTGTAGCACTGACATGGTACTAACGTGCTAAGTTAAGGTAACGAAAATGATTGCTAAAATATCCTGTAGCACTGACATGGTACTAACGTGCTAAGTCAAGGTAACGGAAATCATTGCTACAATATCGTGTAGCACTGACATGGTACTAACGTGTTAAGTTAAGGTAGCGAAAGTCATTGCTACAATATCCGGTGGCACTGACATGGTACTAACGTGTTAAGTTAAGGTAGCGAAAGTCATTGCTACAATATCCGGTAGCACTGACATGGTACTAACGATTTTTGAAATGTCGAACATGCACTTGATAAAAATACGTGTTGGGCTCCCCTTGGCCGAAGCTGGATCCGGTTATCAAGGATGGAAGAATCGTCCCATAAATTTACCTCGCGGCGTGAGTCATTTTTTTTGAATTGGCGCCATGTTTTCGTGCGTGTCGCGTCGATTTCAGTGCTCGCACCGTCTAATTCATCAATATTTTCGAGACTTTTGTCCGACGAAACCCAGACATCCATCGTGCTCAGATACGGAACATCAATATGTGTTCCTAGTGTGCTCCAGTCGGACTTCAATGCGCTCAGGTATGCCTTGTACATTTTCTACAAACTTCTTTTTTTCGATTCAGCCAAACTTGCGCATTGGTATGCAGAGTGGGAAAAGATTTTTAAGCAGGTTTTTAAAAAGTTTTTTGAAAGTCCCAGAATTTTTCGGGGAAATTTGACTATCTACTCATAAACCACACAGAATTCAGACAATAAGCTGCAGAAACACTTGTCCGGTCGCTCAATCGGTCGTATATGACCGACTTCGAGTTGCCCGATGGGGTATAACATCGAAGTACTACGTAGGTACATGCATACTGTGTCTCATGTATCACGGGATGGTATAATAATATCATTTGGGGCAAATAGCTACCAAATACATGCCCCAAAAGGGATTTTGTGAAGAAACTTTTTCGACCCTTGAGAAAAATGCCCTTAGAGCATGCTTGGTCCTTGCCGTCACGTGTCTGTAATTATTGTGTAGCACAATTACGGCTCGAAACCCGGCCTCCTGCATTTGTCTCCGCCGGAATCATATAACACTGCTTCACTTCATTGGAAAGCTTGGCTGCTTGCGTACCTTTTTCGACACACAATGCTCATTAGAATCGCAACTGCACCTGGCCACCGTCATTAGCTGTGTGTTGCTCTAGCAACGGGAATCATGCGCACAAATCGTCAACCTGCTGCCACTCTATCTGTGCTGCAATTATAACAATCAATGCTAGAAGGTCTCCGACACAAAGTCGCTATCATGCCATGGCATGGTTGTTCTTGCTTTTTCTAAGAATCTCTCAGGAGGTTTGCATGTATATGTAGGTTATGTACAGTATGTAACATGAATTGCACCGCGTGTTCTTGATTGCAACCATCGACCTCTGTTTTCGTGCATGGATGCTGGTCAGTGTAAGTGGACCGGTGTTGTGCTTACGTGAACTTGCCCATTTTGCTGTGATGTTTCACAAATTGAGCGGTACACTGAAAACGTGTCAACCCCAATATGCAGACGCGCCGCACTCTTGTCGTGACTTGTCTTTGGCGTATATACTGTACATACAAACTGGAAATAT
Organism: Rhynchonema sp. JSB1_4; assembly: GCA_030248065.1. Classification (NCBI taxonomy): domain Eukaryota; kingdom Metazoa; phylum Nematoda; class Chromadorea; order Monhysterida; family Xyalidae; genus Rhynchonema; species Rhynchonema sp. JSB1_4. The sequence goes on from JASAMV010000613.1 coordinate 7,779, forward strand.
TGTCTTGCAAAAATGCGCAACAACTTTTTTCAGCGGAAAATATCGTAACCATAAAACCATCCGCCGCCCGAAAAAAATGGGCTCCGGCGTTTCCACAGCAGTACACGATGCGCAACGATCTTCAGCAGTGGCGCTCCAACTAAGTTCGTCGCAAGGTCCCAGTGCCGCCAGGTATCGACTTTCGTCAAAAGAAGAAAGAGAGTTCCAGTCGAAACAGAACAAGGCCATCGACAAGCAGCTGAAGGAGGACACGCGCCAAGAGAAAATCACTGTGAAAATTCTGCTTCTCGGTTTGACGACGTTTTCATTTACTTTTAGTCGCATTGGTTTTTAAAATGCTCTTTATTTGTTGTATGTAATATGGTGGTATGCTAACTCTTCAGGCGGCGCCGAGACGGGCAAAACGACCATTTTCAAGCAGATGCGGTGCGTCTTACTTTACTGTTTCACCAATGATCTCGATCGTCGATATCTAGCAAAGCTTGACTGAAATGGAGCAATAAAGCTACATAAATAACCTGAATGAAAAAAGTCATGCGACGAGATTATTATTTCTGATGTAGTATTGGAGAAAGAAAACACTATGATTAGCAAGTTGCACTCTTTGACAGTAACCCTGCAGCAAATCAAACACAGTACCCGTGTCATTACAGTATATTGCATCTGAACGGGTTCCAAACGCACGAATTGGTACGCTACAAATGCCAGATTCATTCCAACACTGTGTCTGTGATGAAGGCACTGATTGAAGCCTCGGTTCGGTTCAGAATTGTGCATGAACAATTCATACAGGTTGTGAACTTCGACATTTGAAATTCAAAAAGTTTTGTCCGCTACAATCCTATCACTAAATTTGGTAAGGCTCTGCGTGTCCGTATCCGACCACATTGTAATTGGCCGGCACCGCATTATTCTTTACAGCGGCAAGTTCGCGTGTTCAACGATTTCCTAAGCGACTGCCCGTCCGATGGTGTCAACAACAGTAGTGCGTATTTCCTGACGCCCGAGATCGGCGAGGTGATGCAGCGCATCTGGCAGGCTAACACGACGCAGATCTGCTACAAGCGACGCTGGGAGTTCACGCTGCTCGAATCGGCTGAGTAGTTAGTTGCTGATGAAGCGGGGTGTTGGCGATAGGATTCAGCTTGGAAATGTTTTTTTCAAATGTACTTTTTTTAGAAAAAATGCTTTGTCTCGTCGTCAAAATGCTTTGCGTCAATCGTTTGCGAATGCCATTTTGTGTCAACCCAGCCAAGGGTCCCAGTCCAGGGATCCGGTACCGTTTGACTGCATATACTGGATATCGGCGCCCAGTTTTATGTTATGATTTGTCTGGTTGTACACTGTGCTCACCTGGGATCTAATTCGTTGGCGCTAGCCTGATGTTGCCGCCTTTTTCGAAACTGACTTTTCACGTGAGCTCTTATGGGTGATGGAAATTGATGGGCATCGGAGCAGATATGTCAGAACAGGGGGCTTCTATTGAAGGAAGCTTCATTTTGGGGGCTTCAATAAGGGGAAATACGGTATTATGATCATTTTCAGCGATGTTTCACTCATATGATTACAATACACGGTGGGGACACATTTATGAAATCATTTTTTTCCGAATTCTCAAATCCAAAGTGTCCCAAATTAGCACCCAGGGGACCTTATTCGGCATTCTTCCCCGGTATTTTTGGAACCAAAGAACTTTACAGTTTCCTCGACAATCTCGCGCGAATCACGGCCGTCGATTACACGCCGACGCACAGGGACATTCTGTTGTGTCGATTCCGAACCACCGGCATCAATCAAATATCGTTCCCTTATGGTGGACTGCAATTTCAGTGGGTTTCGGGCCGCCGTTTAATTGTACTGTGGACTGGAAGTCTGCTGGCCAGCGCAACGTGTAGCGTGTGGCGTGCAAAGCAGTGTGTGTCTGCACGGTTGCATGGGTATAAGTGCAACTTTGAGCCGCAGCCAGACCGCGTTCCCGTAGCTCAGTTGGTAGAGCAACTGGCTGTCCAGGCCTGGTGGCTGGGAGGTCGGAGGTTCGAGTCCTTCCGGGAGCATACGTTTGGAGTGGCGGTTCAGAGTTCACAATTGGTGAGCCCAAGTTGAGATGAACCAACCCGCAGTGACGGCCAAGGAGCCGGTCTGGGGTCAGACCTTCTGAAAGAGGGAGGTGGCGCTATCGTGTGGGACACGAGGTGCGAGCGGTTAGCCCCTTGTGGGTCAAAGCCCGCGAGTGCTTGCCTGTGGAAAGGGAAGTGCGCAGCGACAATCCTGCCGTATTCAGGGTTGGGTCGCAAGTGCCTGCGTGATGGGACACGATGCGAAGGTGCGTGAAGCGGAGATCCCCTGGTGGGACGGAAGTCCGCGAGTGCTTGCCTGTGGAAAGGTGAGTGCGGCTACTCTGCCGGATTCAGGGTAGCTCCGTGCCTGTCGTAGCGTCGGTTCGGAGAAAAGACGGGTGGAAACCCGCAGGTTTGAGGTCAAACCTTCCGTGAATGGGAGGATGTGTGGACTGGAAGTCTGCTGGCCAGCGCAACGTGTAGCGTGTGGCGTGCAAAGCAGTGTGTGTCTGCACGGTTGCATGGGTATAAGTGCAACTTTGAGCCGCAGCCAGACCGCGTTCCCGTAGCTCAGTTGGTAGAGCAACTGGCTGTCCAGGCCTGGTGGCTGGGAGGTCGGAGGTTCGAGTCCTTCCGGGAGCATACGTTTGGTGTGGCGGTTCAGAGTTCACAGTACAGTATGTATGCATATGTATATGATGTCGGTCAGTTTTGCTGGCCGCGTGTGCAGATACAACACTGAGTAACTTTAGAACGAAAACTTGTAGCCGATCTATTTCTGTGCACTTTGTGAACGCAAACACTTGATGTAGTGGCTTGACTGACAAAGGTGACTGACAGAAAAAATGACTGACATTTAATATAAAGGCAAACCAGATGGGAAATGGAATGGATTGGTTGCCGAATCTATTTGCAGAATGGTGGACGTCGGCGGGCAGAAAACCGAACGTCGCAAGTGGATTCATTGTTTCGATAATGTTTCACTCGTCATGTTCGTGATTTCGCTGGCCGACTTTGACTTGATGGATGCCGACGATGAAGATTTGGTTAGCTGTTTGGGAAAAAATTGCACATTTTGCCGTTAATACAAAGCACTTATGTTGAATAAAATCAGCACGTTTAACTGACACAACTGATTGACAACGGTGTACTCCTTGACTCCTTGTTGGATGGTTAAGTATATGGGTGGAATTTTCGAAACGGTGTAAAGGTCAGTTGGGCGTAAAGGTCGGTGTATAGTTCGGTCGAAAGCTCGGTCGGCGTAGCTCGGTGTAAACGTGAAACATTGCCGGTTATTAACGTGGAATGTTTCAAGTTTACTCCGAGGTCTATCACACTGAGCTGTCGACCGAGCTTTCCACCGACCTTTACACCCAACTGACCTTTACACCGTTTCGAAAATATCACCCTATGTAGGATGGTGAGCTGTAGCAGTCAATTGTGCAGCGCGTTTTTGATTTCATATTTTAACCTGTGTTTTCACAGACGGGAAGTGAACCAGGTTATCTTCAGTGCGAATGCACCGTTGACGGGGTCACGTGATCTGAAAATGAAACAGCAAACGTAACCGCATACGCGCATGCGTATGACAGTTTATCCATTTTTCAGAATCGACTTCATAACAATCTGAACATTTTCAACTCCGTCGTCCGATCGCATCATTTCAAGAACGCGTCAATCACACTCTTTCTCAACAAAGCCGACGTTTTTCAGGAGAAACTCGCAATCTCCAATTTACGATCATGTTTCGCCGACTATCGCGGTAAATTATTAGTTCTTAATCTTCGCCTTAAACGGTTGGGCATTAACTTAGGCTCGGACAATGATGCCTTAATTTCAGATCTCACGCTTTTATTTTTGGGATTGAACAACGGAATGCATTGCTACCTTATGCCTGAATAACTGAATTCAATTTTAGGCGTGTCGAAACACTTTGTGTGCCTTAATTATAGCCTAGACCGACACACCCGGCCAAGCCTTAACTTTCAGGCGCAAACACGTTTGACGACTGCGTCAAGTTTATCAGCAATAGATTTGATGAGTGCATAATTCGACCGAGTAAGCTGTTTTTTCCGTTTGTCACCACGGCCACCGACACTCAACGGGTGCAGAAGGTATGCCGGAATTTTCCACTCCCTCCCCAAATAGAGCCCTCGGGGCTCAAAGCGGTAAATTTTCCACCTAAAGCTCACCCGCCGAATGGAGCCTCGTGGGCTCTAAAAGTGGAAAACATTCCACCTAAAGCCCCGGGGCTCACTATTTTATCTGGACCATCTACGTCTTTAATTCGTGGCAAACCTGCTACCATGATTAAAATCAGTATGTTATGTAGCTTTTGTTTATATGCGTACAGTATTCAACTTGTCAACAACTGATGGGGTCAACCAAAGGCGTTAACTCACGCCGAATATGCCATGTATCATTTTCGCGCGCTCGCTCACGGCTGCTATGTGTTGACGACTTTAGTTGGCGATCTGAGTTAACCACAAGTCAATCATCAGCCATAGTATGTTTGACAAGTAAAGGCAACACCTATGAATAGGATCTTTAGCAAGACCTAAAGCTGGAGTTATACTTGTCCATTTTGGGCTTGTAGACATTAAGGACAAAATTTTCTGCGAATCATGTTTCGTGATAGCGGTGGAGGACTAATTTCGACCAGCGTAAAAGTTGTTCAAGTGGTGAAGGGGAACAACTTTTGCGCTGGTCGAAATTAGTGCTCCAATACTATCACAAAGTATGACTCAAACAAAATTTTGTCCTCATTGTCTACAAGCCCAAAATGGACAAGTATAACTCCACCTATAGTTTTTTCGTGTTCCACATTCTTTAAATTCGTGCGGGACCTGTCCCGCAACGTAGAAAGGGATAATTGCAGGTAAACGTTTTCGGAATCCGAGTTCAACCAGAAAGGTAATGTTTATCCGCCTTTCAGGTGTTCGCTTCAGCCGTTAGTCACATCATACAGAACAACATGAAATTGTTGGGTATTCAAACTTGATAATTGATTGAAGATCGATTCGGTTTTTGATGATTACGTGCACCTATTTTCCAAAACTCTTGTTTCATTTCCATTTTCCATGTTTCAAATTTCATTCGGGCACAAAATAAAGATTCTGTCAACATTTTCAATTACAGATCACAGACAATCAAGTCATATATCTCAGTTATTCATATTCACACGATTAAACAATAGACCGTCAATAGTTGAGACGGAATTTTCTCCGTTTAATAATCTGACTGCATCCTTTTCAGACAAACAACAGAGAAAACGCAAAAACCAAAAAAGAACAAAACCAGATTCAGGATCAATCTAAAGCGAAATCGAAACATGTATTCAACAGATGAAAACAACAACACAATTAAAATCGTAATCATATAATTTTAGTCATCAATGAAGTGTATTTACAAAATACCGGGTTCCCGCGCTAATGAATAGCCGAATAAACATTTAATTTCAATCCTACAATTTTGACTATGCGAAAATGACCCCTGCAATTTTCTGTTTTTTAAACATCACTCGCGATTCTGAAACACACAATCATGGACAACATTTTCCTGAAGTTTTCTCATGTATTCATTAGGAAAATGATAGCGATATCTGTTGGTTTTTAGGCGTTACCACGTAGATGTTCACCAGCACAAAAAATGTAAACAATAAACACAACAAAACACGGAACAATCCATCTGCGAAACACCCCAGGATTTCTTTATATTAGAAAACATCTACGCAAAACTGACAAAAAAGCCAAACAAAAAGCAGCTTCTGTACAACGACAAAATAATTGGTGTTTGGAAAAAAAAATATGAACAAAAAAACTTTTTACACAATGGCAAACATTGAGAAGACAAGATTAGAAATGACGATGCGAATAACAAAATACATGGGTAGTTCATGAAATTTTTAACACGATATTTATGCAACCAATCAAGATGTCATATAAAACTATAATAAACACCAAATTTCGATAAAACAATTATCAATATAAATTAAAGAACAACTGAAATGCGAAAAAAAACTTTTTCCATTATAATGTATAGCTATAGTTAGAACTGGTTGGTATTACACTCAAAAATTCTGCCCATCAAAGGTCTAAACCTTTCCAATTTGATATACATACATATTTACAAATGGCCGGTCGAATTTGGCATGAATACATTATTAGTAGCGGAGGACCCTTGCGAAAGTAGACCTCTGGCGGCGCCTGCCGAGGGGCGGCGGGGTTTCTGTTTCTGATGCACTTTTGCGTGCCGCTTTCGCTCGTCGCTTCGGGCAAACTTCCGACCGCATGTGTCGCACGGAAATGGCTTCTCGCCTGAAAATCAGGGACACGCGTTTGTGTGACTTTGTTTTAAAGGCGTCGGAAGAGAGTGCAATAATGTTATGTACAGGGTGTAGTAAATTAGAACAGTTTAAAAAAGTGTTTAGTTATTTGCTGTCCTGGCTGGGACAACGGTTGCGCTGGTCCATATTAGTTGTGTCTGTTAACTCGCGAAATTGTGATACCCAGCAGCCAGGCCCAATCGTTCAAAATTATCTCACTTCACTTGTAATACGTACGAATGTGAACCAACCCCAAAACCTTTTAAAACGTTAAAAAAAACCCTACCAACCGGTGTGCGTTCTGATATGTGTCGTCAAGTGATCGGACCTCGAGAATGCGCGCGTACAGATCGGACATTGGAACGGTTTCTGGCCGGTGTGAATGCGAACGTGTCTCGTCAGCTCGTCCGATCTGTGTGAAAATATTTGTGAAATATTGCGCATGACTATTGTTTTATTTTTATTGCAGCCCGCTTTGCAGTTGCTGCCACTTTCCTCCTGACCGTCGAAGGCATAGAATAAAAGTATAAAACTTGGTGGTCGCAATTAGGGTTCGAACGGGATCCCGATCCCGATCCGAGGAGTTTTTCAATTCCGAATCCCGATCTCGAGAGCTCCAAAATAAAACCCAAATTCCGACTATAGAGAGAGTGTACTGTACAGTCTCATACCTCGAGAATCGCTTATCACAGTTGGTGACCGGACATTGATAGGGTCGCTCGGCCAGGGGCAGCTTTGCTTGGCGTTGCGGCTTGGCGCGCGCCGGCTTCGACACGGGGCTGTGTCCAGCTGGGTGATGTTTCACCGACGACGCTGGACTGCCTGAGATCACTGGGTACGAACCGCCGGCCATCTGGGGCATGCCTGAAATGATCAGTGCGTTTACACAATAATGTGTGAACATCTACACAAACAGTGTGAAATTATATTTTTGCACTTCAACGTTTGTAAATTTACACTTGATTTCTAATGAAGAGTTCAGGGTGTAAAAAAAGTTGCATAAGGCGACGAAACTGTCAAGTGACACTTCATTGTCTGAAAATCTACACAAAGAGTGTGAATTCAACGCACCCATTGGCGGCACACTCAACGACGGCGGCGGATAGGGACTGTTCGACTGCGACGGATGGCCCATCGGCGGGGTATGACCTGAATAAATGCAATGATTAAATTTTTGGAAAAAGAACGCAAAATGGGTAAAAAATAGAGAAAATGTGTGGAAATTCACCAGGTTGATATGAGGCGAGCATTCGTTGCGCCTGTGTCATGGCTCGTGGCGGATACAGACCGGACAGGTTGTTGGGCACGTACGAATCGTCCGACGGCTCGGATTTCGGGATACGCACCAGCGACGGTGTGTTTTGGCTGAAAATTAAATAAAAAGCTTTAATTTAGTGAAACAAATAGCATAACTTTTTCCGTCTGACACTTTTTAAAGTCTCCGCAACTGAAGCCAATCTCACGCACTCGTCTATTGTCTCAACATCGACAATCACAGCTTCGCCCTGCTCTCGTTTTCTGACGACGGGTTTCTGGCGCACCATCGCGCTAATTTTAAGGCGGTAAATTTATGAAGCCTCAGGAAATTGTTTTCTATCACAAAGCGGTGAGAGTTAATCAAGATTGACTCTGAATGACAGTCAACGCGCAGAACAACCTCTGATCGAAAACAGATTCGATCCAAAAACACCTTCAAGCCACGTCACCAGAAAATTATGCGGAAATCGCGACTGGAAAACAGACAGAGAGAAACACACAAAATGTGAATGATGCACACAGCGCGTTGGACAGCAGAGAGATACACCCACCCACACAATAAAATAACGGTACAAGCAGTTTGGTACCCCAATGGGCCAGTTTGGTAAACTGAAAAAATAAGCAAAGTGTCACGCGAACCTTGCAACGCTGGTTGTTCACCACTTCGGTCGGTATGGTCTATGCGTGACAATACTAATGCCAAGCAAACCGAAATGCACAGACGGGGAAAAAACTGGCCAATTTTATACACTCAGCACATGCTCATAGGCACCACACCACAACACCACAACACACGCGTGTGTGTTCACTGCCATATTGGGTACAGCGGATGTGTCGTTGCTCAACAACGTATGCTCTTGGTTTTGGTACCCATCTGGACTGTGTGCTGCCATCTGCTATACGCCGCCCCCCCACGCACAAAGAGATACCAGAAAAGGAGCTCCTGCATAAAAGCGAGCGCAGCATTCCCTGTGTTCTTCCACCACTTATACAATTCGATATTCAACAACCCACGCAATTTTATTCAAACAACAAACACACTGGAAATCCTTGGCGTGATTTGCGTCAGCCACACATCTGTACAGAGAGATCCCTAAACCTTCTTTTTAGCCTCAATTTCTTCAGACGTGTAACAATTCGTCTGTTTTTTTTTATAAAATAAGTAAAAGAATGTAAAATCAACCAAAGAACTTTTTAAAATAAAATCCAAACTCACTGGTGCCCATAAGCCATCATGTGATTGCTGTGTTCGCCGTACGAGCAACTGGACATGGGCCGCGTGTAAGGCGGAGTGGCGGCGTGCTGTGATTGGCTGGCGCCGGTCGCCTGGTCGACGTCCATTGGACAGCTGTTGGCCGACGCTGCGCGCTGATTGGCCGGACTGCCGCCCTGAGTGGGCGGAGCTGCCGTTGACACAACCTGTGCCTGTTGTTGTGGTGCCTGTGGAGCGTGGTGGTGACCCATGAACGGCTGCAGATGCGTAGCGTTGAGGGGAACCTGTAAAATGTTCCAAAAAGTAAATAAGATTATCTGGACATGTCTCCGTTTACTTCACGCAGCGCGCATACTACGGCTGGAATTTTCGAAGCGGTGGAAAGAAGAGTGTTGTGTGTAAAGGTCGGTGTACGCCCGGTCGAAAACCCGGTGTGAAAGAGCTCGGTGTAAACTTGAAACAGTCCACTAACAGTAGCTACATAACATTTCGCGATCACATCGAGCTTATTCCGACCGACCTTGCTTTACACCGAACTCATGCTTACATACCGTTTCGAAGATTCCACCCAAATATACAGCTGGTAACTGACTCAGCCTGGGTAGAAAAGGTGACACAGACATCGGTCATTGACCGTGACTTAAGACGTTCGCATTTCATAGGACCGGGTTAGACAGCCCAGAGATTTGAATGAATCTGAAGCCACTTTGAACAAAAAACTTGAAAGCAGCTCTTCCAAAGTGTCTGTAGTACCTGATAACTGACAGTGCCGCACATTGTGTACGTCTGTTGCGAGGGATCATTGCTGTTGTCACATACAGACATGCTAACGATGGGCGGTGTGCTTGTGCTCAGATTCAGGGGCACCACACCATACAACTGGTTGCCGTTACTTGTGTCGATGACTGTCGGCTGATGTTGTTGTTGTTGTTGTTGAACGTGTTGCTGCTGTTGTTGTGGTTGTTGGTGTTGTTGTTGTTGTTGTTCCTGTTGATGTTGTGGATGTTGTTGTTGTTGTTGCTGTTGTTGGACAGAGTACTGAAGCAATGACGAATTTACTAGCTATATTTGTATATTTTCAGTCTATGATTTCTGTCATCGAAGAAAGCACGGCCTTAAGTGGGTCGGTCAAGCTTGACTTCCAAGCTTCGCCATATACCAGATTCAGCCGTATTTTTTTCGCTTAAAAGCATACAAATAGCATCTTCCCACTTGACAAACACTTCAAGCGAAAAGCAAAAAGCAGGTTTTTCGATCGATCTTTAACTATAGGACGAAAAATAATCTTTAAATCAAAACCAATCGGCTCCGTCGATTACTGTAGCCTTTCCTTACTATTTTGTTGGTCAAAAGACCCGCTCGCTCAACGTGCGGGGCCCAGTTGCTTCTGGCTGAGGTCGAAATTTTATACGGCTCACCTTGCAAATGCAAAGAAAGAGAAATCAGACGTCACACGCCACGTAAAACGTCCGCACACGAAACAATGTTCCAGGCTTCCGGTGACGGTGCGGCTGCGCGTGCATGTCGCGTGGAATCTCTTTCTTTGCATTTTCAAGGGGAGTCGTGGAATCTCGACCTCAGCCAGGAGTTGGCTTACAACATTGACACGGTTTCCTTTGACTCGAATAAAAAGGAATGTCCTGCAGCTACCATAGCTGGGTAAAGTACAATGCGGCTTTTATATAAAACCCTGGTCACATAATAATCCGTCCACCCACCTGTGCAGCCTGTTGTTGGTCCCTTTCAGCCAACGATTTTGCCGTGGGTGTGTTGCCAGTGTGCACCACCTCAGTTACCGTTTCCAGCGATTCAGTCGCCGTCGGCGTTTTGATGCTCAAAGTTGGCAGTTGGCCT
>JASAMV010000614.1:0-18003 GCA_030248065.1 Rhynchonema sp. JSB1_4
GACATTCGGCAAAAACAACATGACAGATTGCTGTTCATTTCATATCGCTTGGTCAAATCGATGAGCGCCCGTTTGCTTGTTTTGACACAAAGGTAGAAACAGCATTGCGCAACTCAAACACAAACGTTAGGCAATTCAGAAGTAATGTTGAGAAACTTGCGACATAAATTTTTCTGTTTCTGTTTCACGTAATGCAGTTAAATAATTTAAATAATTGTCGCATATTCACATGAACGACATGATCATGGATAACTATAAAACCATACTGACAAAAAAGATATCGTAATGGATTGCTGTTAAGCCGTGTTCCAGAGGCTTGTTTCGTCATAACCCAGTTAACATCCAACCGCAATACCAGTACTGATGTACACAAAACCAGTGGGCATAGGTTGTTGGCATGTTTTGCTCGAGCCATCAGCGTAACAAGTCACATGATATGTATACCTCAATGCAGTTACAATTTGTCCCAGGATCACTTGATTAAGCGCGCTTGACTATCAATCACCAGGCAATTCGAGACCAGGCCATTGTTGATTCTGCCCTTTTCACAATTTCACGTCATTTTCGTCCGCTTCGCTATCTATCGTCTAACCAAACAATCACAAAGTTTGCCCTCAGATGCACGATGGGAGCACGGTCGTTGCTGATCGCTATCAGGTTGTCGCTTGCAGCGGTGCTCATGTGTCAAACCTACGGAATGAACTTGCAAGTGACCGAACAAGGTACGTATGTGCTGCCAGAACACGACAACTTTCATGCTCTGGAATCTGTGTGCAATAACTTGTATCAGATTGCGACGACATTGACGCACCCACCATTCGGCAAGGAAACATGTGTTTGGCGTATAACGAAACAGCAGCTGCCACTTGGTTCGTGGCTCAGAACATCTGTCAGCAAAACAATGGCGGTGGGCGTCTGGCTGTGGTAGACACTCAGGAAAAACTTGAATTGGCGACAAATTTATTGGTCGGTCATTGAGTGGCGTTATGTACGTCTCCTGACCGAAAATCCATCCGCACGAAATAAATGCAGCACTATTCTCTCTCTCAGCACGCGCAAGGCGTCACTGGTAACGTCCGTATAATGGTTGGGGCGAGGAGTCTCACTGGTCTGACTTACCATTGGCAGAACGGTGCGTTCATGTTGCAATCAATGTATGCTACGCAATTGAATAATGTTCGAGAAGACGATCATGAAAATTAAGGTCAGGACACTCCGGTGGATGCCTCCCTCTGGAACACTGGTGAACCTTCGCCAGCACCCAAAAAGTGCGTCAACATTAATCCAAGTGTTGGCCTACTGCACGACCTAGCGATGGGTGATTGCGCAAATAAACAGTTTATTTGCGAGTTTGGTGAGCTTCTTATATTTAGTTCTTATCCATCACGTCAATACTTCGAAGGTCGATTATACCTTCGTTTGTGTTACAGAGCCAAAAATGCCAATGACTGAATATGAAGGTGCGTTCCAGACCACATTGGATATAAGAATGCAACTTCATATCTGCTGTGCACATTATGAATAAAAATTTCACTAAATGTTCTTTTATACAAGCCGATTCTAGTTCTTGGCACCGATGAATTGCGTCTACGATGCCTTGAATTGAAAGGACGCCAGATTGGGTCGAGTTGTTTCTTCATCCTCGACGGTCCGTTCGATTGGCAACAATGTTTCGACGAATTGGCCAAGGAAGGGGCGCGACCGGCAAGAATTTACACACAGGAAATCGCAGACAATCTCAAAAACAATCTGTTGATCACAAATCAGGTTCGTGTTTCAGTCATCATTTTATGGCTGCATTCCAGAAACATGGTATAACAAACAAAATATACTTTTAACAAACTCTATATATGTAATTGCACTATGCAGCTGTACTGGACGGCACTGCGGAACTACGGATCCGTTCGTTATTGGATGACGGATACTAACACCCCTGATCATCCAGTTGAAATTCGGCCACATCTACAATTTGTCACGACCGGAGGTGCTAACTATTGCTGGCAGCTGAGGCCGGTTCCGAGTATGATCGGCTATCCATCGGCGTCCCCATTTCCTGGATCACCGTTGCCATGTCTGGGAGAAATTGGTATTTTAAGCTTCATGGAGCTAGGCAACAATAGAATCATTATATCAGTACAGTATTTTTTTCAGTCGGTCCACACCAGAAATACAAGAAGATGTCGTACGACCAACGTTTGACTCCGACCAACACCAGTTAGTGCCATAAGCTCGTTTGCAAATTTTACGTACAAAAACAGCAACTTTTGTGCCAGATGCTATCCTGTCGACTGTCACCCTTTCGTGGCCGGACGAACGCGCGTGTGCTGGCGCGTGCATGGAACAAGAAGGCTGTCTCGGTTTCAACATCAACCTCGGAAGTGCAGAATGCCAATTGCTTGCACTAAAATCCGATGCCACTGCTACAGCGCCAACGGCGTACGCAAACTGGAATGATGAGCCGGGCACGAGCTATCACGAGCGACATCACTGAATGAAGCTCTGGAAGCGACAAAGGATGAACTTGTGCAAAGCAAATTAATCATATCACATCGGTTTTCTTTTTACCGTCTCTACTTCCTTAGCCGTTATTCCTGTTGTGACTTGTGTTTCTCACTCACATTGTCATGTCATATGGCCCAGTCTTGCGCTCGTAGGTACTTTCGTTACCAACCATGCAAATCTTCGATGTTGTTTGTCTTGTTTGTTCCCGTCGGTTAGGTAGCGTTGCCTTTGCATTTTATCATTGACATACTGCTGACTAACCGTAATCGTAGTGTGCCTGTCTTGCGTTACCTTTTCATTCATACCGTCCAGAAGACAATAAGGAGCAGTTCTTGAAGACCTTAACGTTTTTTAACTCCGTCACTTTTATCATCCAATCATCCAGTTTAAACTCCATGCGTCATTTTCACACCCTAGAAGTGTTGACTTCATTGAATTCTGTTGTTCAAGTACCCAAACGACATCTAGACATACAAGGGCCCTGCCCTGCGTGTGCCAGCACCACCTGTTTCAAGAATGTTCACAGGTGCTTCAACCTTTGAGACAAGCACTCCATGTCTCACCTGGCTTTAACCTCGCGAAGACAAGGAATATACTGTACTTGCGCATTGGCTTGTCTTGCTAGGTTTGGCACAGGCTTAGATCAACCTTCGAAAGATGTCAAAAGGAAATGGTGATGTTAGCGTGGCATGGTCATTTGTCGCACCAATGCTCTTACGGGATTAAGAATTTTACCAAATCGCCATACAATTTCTTAACAGATTTTCTCTCTCTATTGAAAGCGATTTTTTAGCACAGCCCAAAGTTCTATCATGCTCCCTGGAACGACCAACTTTCCGTATATGCCTTGTTTTCTGCTGTTTCTCACAAACCGATTTGGTGTTCCTGAAGACAATTTATGCAAACCAGAAATATTGACGGTCGACAAAAAGAAAATATTGACGGTCGACAAAAAGCAGAATCTGTTCCTCGGATCAGTCTACAACAATCAAACCTGCTATTCGCTGTTCAGAGGAAGAAGACATAAGGAATATATCACGTGGGGAATGGCCAAAACACTCTGTGAAGCACTCAAAGAAGATCAAGAGTTCGAAACCGGCGTGCTCACATCGTTGGATCTGCCGTGGGAGAAACAGAAAACGTTGATTCAATACGCGGGACAGGTTAGCTACATTATAGGTATACCACTGCGCCATGTGGGACCACCAAAATCGAAATATTCGCTGTGCGAGTTGTCCAGCTAGTCATTCACACTATTCGCGTCATGTCCAGGCGTGCAACGTGTTGGAACGCGAGAAAGATGCCGGCTTTGTCGCTTGGACCGGCGGTCGTCACCGGCCCGACGACAAGAGTTCAGAAACCGGCAGCCGCACCGATTACTTCAAATGGCTGGCTGACAACTCGTCAATCGATGAACACGACAAGCGTTGGAGAGGTCCTGCTGACCTGCTCAAAGGAGATTGTGTGATCATGTGGCGTTACGATCTGAACGATGAGCTTGGTCGAGTTCTGTCAACCTCCGCCTGCGGGAATTATTACTGCTTCATTTGTGAACGCAAAATGAGAACGACTGGCCAGCCACATTCAACCGATATTACCACCACCACTGCCAACAACACAACACCGACTACAGGTTGTGTGTGCCTTAGTGTTGGCTGTTTCTTGTTCGGATAATGTGGCAAAGCCTACTCCCTTCAGACCGATCTACTAAAACCACGGATACTTCTACGACCATGACTACGACCAAAAATAGTACGACCAACCCTACGACCAACACTACAACCAAGAATATGACCAGAGCTACGACCATGCCTACGACCAAGACCCCCTGGTACCTGAGATGGCCGGTCTTGCTGGCCGGCATCGGTATCTGCGTCCTGATGCTCTTGGCGATCGTCGGCGTGCTTTTGTTGCTAAAACGGGAGCAGATCAAAGAACGAAACATGAAGACCATAAAGTTGGTGCTGTCTACACCTATAGTCTTTCCGTTTTATAACAGTCCAGAGGCGTTATACAGAAAATGTTTCAACGCCTTGAAAGCAGCAGTCATCGTCGTGGATGATAACCAACCGGTCGACAACGTGGCTCGAAACGTGCGTGCTACTTGATGGCTGCTGTTGCGATGAAACATTTGCTGTATACTTTGTTTGGACCGAGAATAAACTGAAGGACTATACATTTGATTTATCGGATCGATGCATTCCAAACGTTAACCTTTCAGAGATAAACTGAAGTCAATTGAGCATCGTTTCCACAAACCATCGACCTTCAAAATCGAACGACCGAAAATCATACAAAGCTGGTGGCACCAACCTCGCCCGATCGTCCCAAAATCACCAACAAATACCGAAACATCGCTGAGCGACAGCATTCACCTGTCTGGGGGACCAACGGACCCGATTTCAATCGCCGACGATGTAGTGCCCAGCAAGATAGATGACTCAATATCTACGTAACATGATATGTGAGGTGCATATATACATATAGTACTACATATACATATGTACATACATATACTTACATATGTACATTATTTGACCGACAGATCGCAGTATATTTGACGAGTATATTTCATTCAAGTCATTGGTGATTTCCAGAGTTTGCTTAACCACTGGTTCCAATTTACCAAATCACTCATTTTCTCTTGCTCCCAATTCTCTGCTGCAACAGTAAATGTGCACGAAAGTTCCAAAAGTTTATATTCACATCATCACGCGCCGTTCTGATTATTAGGTACACCACCTTGGCCTAAAAATAATGACATGGATGCTCAAGCCAAGCATGCATCGTATTCTTTTATTTTTGTCGTGTCGCAATAGTTCTTCAGCCAGTGACTTTTGTTGCAGCCAAAAAAGACGTTGAAAGTCGCATGATTAAATCCTTCTATCTCAAACCACGTGACATAACATGCTTGTGCAACTGCTTGGCGTGGAGACAACGCAGTGAACCGCTGTCGCCGTTTCTGTATTTGAATTGCCTGCCGTTGATTTTGAACACAAATTCACCTTTACCATCTTCATTCTCATTCTGTTTCACCACCGATCCGCCATCGTATTCACTGCGATTGAATTCTATTCGCAACATGTGATCGAAATGTTGCTTTGTCAACATGCTGATTGGCGGAATGATCGCTCCTCCGTAGCTTCGCTCCAAATGTTCATGGAAGTCTTTCGAATCGGACCAAATGCCATCCTGGTCGACGAACGTTTCCAGCCAGAGACCTGTGCACAGAATGGGGTGAATGTGGTTGAACAGCATGATTGCGCAGAAACAACTAAGAACTGACACCAAGCTGAGAACGCCAGAGTGAATGGCGTTTCAGGCGATTGGGATGTGGAAGCGAACATGCGGAGGATGGCCGTGAATTGGTCGCATTTCAGTTCAGGGAAAACTTTTTTGTCGGTGTCACTGGAATCGATGATTAATTTAGACAGATGCGAACAGCGCGTGGACAGCGATTCGCTCAATTCCATCAAATCGACCGCCGGCTCACGTAGTGTTGTAACCCCATGCAGGCAAATTTGGAGCGGGTTAGGTAAACACAAATGTTTCACCCTTGTCAACTCAGGCTGTTGGAGTTAAACATCAGTCGTTTTGGTTGGATGGCAGACCACGTGGTTTTATGGGTGGAATTTTCGAAACGGTGTAAAGGTCAGTTGGGCGTAAAGGTCAGTGTAAAGTTCGGTCGAAAGCTCGGTCGGCGTAGCTCGGTGTAAACGTGAAACATTGCCTGTTATTAACGTGGAATGTTTCAAGTTTACACCGAGGTCTTTCACACTGAGCTGTCGACCGAGCTTTTCACCGACTTAAACACCCAACTGACCTTTACACCGTTTCGAAAATATCACCCTATGTCATACAGAACCACTAGTGTTGAATGCCAGCAGCCTCTGTTGGCAAGGGTGAAACATTTGTGTTTACCTAACCCGCTTCAAATTTGCCTGCATGGGGTTACAACACTATGTCGATATTTAATCAACAGACTATATACTTCGTTCTCTCAGAGAACAAAGAACAAATTCTCGCGCGCTGATTGGTCCACGTATGTTCAACAGCCAATCAGCGCACGAGAATTTGTTCTTTGTTCTCTGAGACAACGAAGTATAGTTAGGCCTTAAGAATTCATCAAATCAATCCTGATTTTCACGTTCAGTCACTTTTAACAACTGTGCTATTTGTGACTCTCACAAAACATTTTCGGCTAAAAATAATCTAGCAAAGCACCCACGTTGCTGCGGGTCTGAAACATTTTGGTGACCGCATGGTTTGTGTGTGATCGTGCAACGCAATGTTATGTTATGTTATGCGTGTCATTGCCCCGTCACTTTCCTACTTCACGATTCAGGAAATAATTTGACCAATTTAAATTCATTGTGCGACCAATACTCGCATTTCCCATCATATCAATAAACTTGTTAGCTGGAACACCGATGCCATACTATCAACAAGTTCAGACCAATGCTCCACGTAGTAAAGGCAAACTACATCAACATGAGCCCGATTTCGAAGGTGGTGTGTATTCAAAACGAATTGAAAGAGAAAATAAAAACGCTCCATTTTGTATTCTTCAACGTGTAGCATTTACCAAATCAGCAGCCACGTCAGAATGTTTCACTGTTGTGCCAGCTGCGAAAAACGATCTCACGTTGATGTGGTTTGGCTTTCAATTCAGGCTTCATTCAACAATAGCGATACAATACACAATCTCCAATAAACGCGACCGTAACGAGAAACTATGAAAAAGTATACACACCGAAACAAAGCGAGTAAAATAATGACAAACAACCATATTGCAGATGTCAACATCACAAAATTCAGATATCATAAATGCAATAGCGAAGATAAAAGTGAGTTTAATCAAGACCACGAACATATGAACAACTAAAATACACCAAGGGCAGATTTCAAGATAAAAAATAAGTGAGCTTAATGGAGAGCTTATAGCAATTTCGTCAATCATGGGGTTAAATCAAGTCATGTATCATTTCTCATGACTGGGTGCACACAGTTCAGAGTGCAACTATTTGAACATTGAGACATAAACATTTTGACGCAAGCGCCAAAACAGAACGTCCCCCTACGCTTCAACACAGCATAGACAGCGCGTTAGTTCAGAGGGTGGAGTAATGTGACTAACAGAGTGCAGGAGAGCGCGACTATTTGAACAATGAGACATAACATTTTGACGCAAGCGCCAAAACAGAACGTCCCCCTAGGCTTCAACACAGCCTAGACAGCGCGTTAGTTCAGAGGGTGGAGTAATGTGACTAACAGAGTGCAGGAGAGCGCAACTATTTGAACAATGAGACATAACATTTTGACGCAAGCGCCAAAACAGAACGTCCCCCTACGCTTCAACACAGCCTAGACAGCGCGTTAGTTCAGAGGGTGGAGTAATGTGCCTAACAGAGTGCAGGAGAGCGCAACTATTTGAACAATGAGACATAACATTTTGACGCAAGCGCCAAAACAGAACGTCCCCCTACGCTTCAACACAGCCTAGACAGCGCGTTAGTTCAGAGGGTGGAGTAATGTGACTAACAGAGTGCAGGAGAGCGCAACTATTTGAACAATGAGACATAACATTTTGACGCAAGCGCCAAAACAGAACGTCCCCCTACGCTTCAACACAGCCTAGACAGCGCGTTAGTTCAGAGGGTGGAGTAATGTGACTAACAGAGTGCAGGAGAGCGCAACTATTTGAACAATGAGACATAACATTTTGACGCAAGCGCCAAAACAGAACGTCCCCCTACGCTTCAACACAGCCTAGACAGCGCGTTAGTTCAGAGGGTGGAGTAATGTGACTAACAGAGTGCAGGAGAGCGCAACTATTTGAACAATGAGACATAACATTTTGACGCAAGCGCCAAAACAGAACGTCCCCCTACGCTTCAACACAGCCTAGACAGCGCGTTAGTTCAGAGGGTGGAGTAATGTGACTAACAGAGTGCAGGAGAGCGCAACTATTTGAACAATGAGACATAACATTTTGACGCAAGCGCCAAAACAGAACGTCCCCCTACGCTTCAACACAGCCTAGACAGCGCGTTAGTTCAGAGGGTGGAGTAATGTGACTAACAGAGTGCAGGAGAGCGCAACTATTTGAACAATGAGACATAACATTTTGACGCAAGCGCCAAAACAGAACGTCCCCCTACGCTTCAACACAGCCTAGACAGCGCGTTAGTTCAGAGGGTGGAGTAATGTGACTAACAGAGTGCAGGAGAGCGCAACTATTTGAACAATGAGACATAACATTTTGACGCAAGCGCCAAAACAGAACGTCCCCCTACGCTTCAACACAGCCTAGACAGCGCGTTAGTTCAGAGGGTGGAGTAATGTGACTAACAGAGTGCAGGAGAGCGCAACTATTTGAACAATGAGACATAACATTTTGACGCAAGCGCCAAAACAGAACGTCCCCCTACGCTTCACGCCCTCTGAACTAACGCGCTGTCTAGGCTGTGTTGAAGCGTAGGGGGACGTTCTGTTTTGGCGCTTGCGTCAAAATGTTATGTCTCATTGTTCAAATAGTTGCGCTCTCCTGCACTCTGTTAGTCACATTACTCCACCCTCTGAACTAACGCGCTGTCTAGGCTGTGTTGAAGCGTAGGGGGACGTTCTGTTTTGGCGCTTGCGTCAAAATGTTATGTCTCATTGTTCAAATAGTTGCGCTCTCCTGCACTCTGTTGATCACATTACTCCACCCTCTGAACTAACGCGCTGTCTAGGCTGTGTTGAAGCGTAGGGGGACGTTCTGTTTTGGCGCTTGCGTCAAAATGTTATGTCTCATTGTTCAAATAGTTGCGCTCTCCTGCACTCTGTTAGTCACATTACTCCACCCCCTGAACTAACGCGCTGTCTAGGCTGTGTTGAAGCGTAGGGGGACGTTCTGTTTTGGCGCTTGCGTCAAAATGTTATGTCTCATTGTTCAACTAGTTGCGCTCTCCTGCACTCTGTTAGTCACATTACTCCACCCTCTGAACTAACGCGCTGTCTAGGCTGTGTTGAAGCGTAGGGGGACGTTCTGTTTTGGCGCTTGCGTCAAAATGTTATGTCTCATTGTTCAAATAGTTGCGCTCTCCTGCACTCTGTTAGTCACATTACTCCACCCTCTGAACTAACGCGCTGTCTAGGCTGTGTTGAAGCGTAGGGGGACGTTCTGTTTTGGCGCTTGCGTCAAAATGTTATGTCTCATTGTTCAAATAGTTGCGCTCTCCTGCACTCTGTTAGTCACATTACTCCACCCTCTGAACTAACGCGCTGTCTAGGCTGTGTTGAAGCGTAGGGGGACGTTCTGTTTTGGCGCTTGCGTCAAAATGTTATGTCTCATTGTTCAAATAGTTGCGCTCTCCTGCACTCTGTTAGTCACATTACTCCACCCTCTGAACTAACGCGCTGTCTAGGCTGTGTTGAAGCGTAGGGGGACGTTCTGTTTTGGCGCTTGCGTCAAAATGTTATGTCTCATTGTTCAACTAGTTGCGCGCTCCCTGCACTCTGTCTAGCCACATTCCCCCCCCCCTTAACCTACGCGCTTTCTCTGCTGTGTTGAAGCCTTGGGGACTGTTCTGTTTTGGCGCTTGCTCAAATGTTATGTCCTCATTGTTCAAATAGTTGCGCTCTCCTGCACTCTGTTAGTCACATTACTCCACCCTCTGAACTAACGCGCTGTCTAGGCTGTGTTGAAGCGTAGGGGGACGTTCTGTTTTGGCGCTTGCGTCAAAATGTTATGTCTCAATGTTCAAATAGTTGCGCTCTGAACTGTGTGCACTCAGTTATGACAAATGATACATCCCTCTGAACTAACGCGATGTCTAGGCTGTGTTGAAGCGTAGGGGGACGTTCTGTTTTGGCGCTTCCGTCAAAATGTTATGTCTCATGTTCAATGTTACCTTTGCTTTATGCCCTCTGCAAATTTTACCCCATGATTGACGGGAATGCATAAGCTCTCCATAAGCTCACATTTATCGATCTGCCCTTGGTGTATTTCAGTTGTTCATATGTTCGTGGTCTTGATTAAACTCACTTTTATCTTCGCTATTACATTTATGATATCTGAATTTTGTGGTGTTGACATCTGCAATATGTTTGTTTGTCATTATTTTACTCGCTTTGTTTCGGTGTGTATACCTTTTCATAGTTTCTCGTTACGGTCGCGTTTATTGGAGATGGTGTATTGTATCCCTATTGTTGAATGAAGCCTGAATTGAAAGCCAAACCACATCAACGTGAGATCGTTTTTCGCAGCTACAAAGAACAGTGAAACATTCTGACGTGGCTGCTGATTTGGTAAATGAAGCAGCCCGCGCCAAAAACACGAGCCCAACTCCAGCAAATAGAAACATCAACGGCGGGGAAAGACACTCGAAGAGAAAAGGGGAGAATATTTTCTCTTCAGCTTGAACACACACCACCCTCGAAACGGGCTCGGGGGTAGTACCCTACACGTTGAAAAATACAAAATGGAGCGTTACTTTATTTTCTCTTTCAATTCGTTTTGAATACACACCACCTTCGAAATCGGGCTCATGTTGATGTAGTTTGCCTTTACTACGTGGAGCATTGGTCTGAACTTGTTGTAATAGTATGGCATCGGTCTTCCAGCTATAACAAGTTTATTGATATTACTGGGAAAATGCTATTTGTATTGTGCCGCACAATGCAATTTAAATTGGTCAAATTATTTCCTTAATTGTGGAAGCAGGAAAAAGTGACGGGGCAATGACACACATAACATAACATAACATTGCGTTGCACGATCACACCCAAACCATGCGGTCACCAAAATGTTTCAGACCCGCAGCAACGTGGGTGCTTTGCTAGATTATTTTTAGCCGAAAATGTTTTGTGAGAGTCACAAATAGCACAGTTGTTAAAAGTGACTGAACGTGAAAATCAGGATTGATTTGATGAATTCTTAAGGCCTAACTATACTTCGTTCTCTCAGAGAACAAAGAACAAATTCTCGTGCGCTGATTGGCTGTTGAACATACGTGGACCAATCAGCGCGCGAGAATTTGTTCTTTGCTCTCTGAGAGAACGAAGTATATAGTCTGTTGATTAAATATCGACATAGTGTTGTAACCCCATGCAGGCAAATTTGAAGCGGGTTAGGTAAACACAAATGTTTCCCCCTTGCCAACGCAGGCTGCTGGCATTCAACACTGGTGGTTCTGTATGACATAGGGTGATATTTTCGAAACGGTGTAAAGGTCAGTTGGGTGTTTAAGTCGGTGAAAAGCTCGGTCGACAGCTCAGTGTGAAAGACCTCGGCGTAAACTTGAAACATTCCACGTTAATAACAGGCAATGTTTCACGTTTACACCGAGCTACGCCGACCGAGCTTTCGACCGAACTTTACACTGACCTTTACGCCCAACTGACCTTTACACCGTTTCGAAAATTCCACCCATAAAACCACGTGGTCTGCCATCCAACCAAAACGACTGATGTTTAACTCCAACAGCCTGAGTTGACAAGGGTGAAACATTTGTGTTTACCTAACCCGCTCCAAATTTGCCTGCATGGGGTTACTACAACACTACGTGAGCCGGCGGTCGATTTGATGGAATTGAGCGAATCGCTGTCCACGCGCTGTTCGCATCTGTCTAAATTAATCATCGATTCCAGTGACACCGACAAAAAAGTTTTCCCTGAAATGAAATGCGACCAATTCACGGCCATCCTACGCATGTTCGCTTCCACATCCAATCGCCTAAAACGCCATTAAGCTGGCGTTCTCAGCTTGGTGTCAGTTCTTCGTTGTTTCTGCGCAAATCATGCTGTTCAACCACATTCACCCCATTCTGTGCACAGGTCTCTGGCTGGAAACGTTCGTCGACCAGGATGGCATTTGGTCCGATTCGAAAGACTTCCATGAACATTTGGAGCGAAGCTACGGAGGAGCGATCATTCCGCCAATCAGCATGTTGACAAAGCAACATTTCGATCACATGTTGCGAATAGAATTCAATCGCAGTGAATACGATGGCGGATCGGTGGTGAAACAGAATCAGAATGAAGATGGTAAAGGTGAATTTGTGTTCAAAATCAACGGCAGGCAATTCAAATACAGAAACGGCGACAGCGGTTCACTGCGTTGTCTCCACGCCAAGCAGTTGCACAAGCATGTTATGTCACGTGGTTTGAGATAGAAGGATTTAATCATGCGACTTTCAACGTCTTTTTTGGCTGCAACAAAAGTCACTGGCTGAAGAACTATTGCGACACGACAAAAATAAAAGAATACGATGCATGCTTGGCTTGAGCATCCATGTCATTATTTTTAGGCCAAGGTGGTGTACCTAATAATCAGAACGGCGCGTGATGATGTGAATATAAACTTTTGGAACTTTCGTAGACATTTACTGTTGCAGCAGAGAATTGGGAGCAAGAGAAAATGAGTGATTTGGTAAATTGGAACCAGTGGTTAAGCAAACTCTGGAAATCACCAATGACTTGAATGAAATATACTCGTCAAATATACTGCGATCTGTCGGTCAAATAATGTACATATGTAAGTATGTATGTACATATGTATATGTAGTACTATATGTATATATGCACCTCACATATCATGTTACGTAGATATTGAGTCATCTATCTTGCTGGGCACTACATCGTCGGCGATTGAAATCGGGTCCGTTGGTCCCCCAGACAGGTGAATGCTGTCGCTCAGCGATGTTTCGGTATTTGTTGGTGATTTTGGGACGATCGGGCGAGGTTGGTGCCACCAGCTTTGTATGATTTTCGGTCGTTCGATTTTGAAGGTCGATGGTTTGTGGAAACGATGCTCAATTGACTTCAGTTTATCTCTGAAAGGTTAACGTTTGGAATGCATCGATCCGATAAATCAAATGTAGGTGTAGACAGCACCAACTTTATGGTCTTCTTCATGTTTCGTTCTTTGATCTGCTCCCGTTTTAGCAACAAAAGCACGCCGACGATCGCCAAGAGCATCAGGACGCAGATACCGATGCCGGCCAGCAAGACCGGCCATCTCAGGTACCAGGGGGTCTTGGTCGTAGGCATGGTCGTAGCTCTGGTCATATTCTTGGTTGTAGTGTTGGTCGTAGGGTTGGTCGTACTATTTTTGGTCGTAGTCATGGTCGTAGAAGTATCCGTGGTTTTAGTAGATCGGTCTGAAGGGAGTAGGCTTTGCCACATTATCCGAACAAGAAACAGCCAACACTAAGGCACACACAACCTGTAGTCGGTGTTGTGTTGTTGGCAGTGGTGGTGGTAATATCGGTTGAATGTGGCTGGCCAGTCGTTCTCATTTTGCGTTCACAAATGAAGCAGTAATAATTCCCGCAGGCGGAGGTTGACAGAACTCGACCAAGCTCATCGTTCAGATCGTAACGCCACATGATCACACAATCTCCTTTGAGCAGGTCTGCAGGACCTCTCCAACGCTTGTCGTGTTCATCGATTGACGAGTTGTCAGCCAGCCATTTGAAGTAATCGGTGCGGCTGCCGGTTTCTGAACTCTTGTCGTCGGGCCGGTGACGACCGCCGGTCCAAGCGACAAAGCCGGCATCTTTCTCGCGTTCCAACACGTTGCACGCCTGGACATGACGCGAATAGTGTGAATGACTAGCTGGACAACTCGCACAGCGAATGTTTCGATTTTTGGTGGGTCCACATGGCGCAGTGGTATTCCTATAATGTAGCTAACCTGTCCCGCGTATTGAATCAACGTTTTCTGTTTCTCCCACGGCAGATCCAACGATGTGAGCACGCCGGTTTCGAACTCTTGATCTTCTTTGAGTGCTTCACAGAGTGTTTTGGCCATTCCCCACGTGATATATTCCTTATGTCTTCTTCCTCTGAACAGCGAATAGCAGGTTTGATTGTTGTAGACTGATCCGAGGAACAGATTCTGCTTTTTGTCGACCGTCAATATTTTCTTTTTGTCGACCGTCAATATTTCTGGTTTGCATAAATTGTCTTCAGGAACACCAAATCGGTTTGTGAGAAACAGCAGAAAACAAGGCATATATCGGAAAGTTGGTCGTTCCAGGGAGCATGATAGAACTTTGGCTGCCTCTTGCGTGCCCACTTTTAAAAAATCGCTTTCAATAGAGACAGAAGCTGAAACAACAGTCAAGGCGGTGTGCATGAAAGAAATTGTATGGCGATTTGGTAAAATTCTTAATCCCGTAAGAGCATTGGTGCGACAAATGACCATGCCACGCTAACATCACCATTTCCTTTTGACATCTTTCGAAGGTTGAGCCGCAAAAGCACTCCAACAACTGCCAACAGCCAGATACACCGATGCCAAACCTAGCTAAGATAACAATCCGTGAGCAAATGCGCAAGTACAGTATCACCATTCCTTGTCTTCAAACCTATGTAGCAAGACAAGCCAATGCGAGGTTAAAGCCAGGTGAGACATTGAGTGCTTGTCTCAAGGTTGAAGCACCTGTGAACATTCTTGAAACAGGTGTTGCTGGCACACGCAGGGCAGGGCCCTTGTATGTTGAGACGTCGTTTGGGTACTTGAACAACAGAAT
Organism: Rhynchonema sp. JSB1_4; assembly: GCA_030248065.1. NCBI lineage: Eukaryota > Metazoa > Nematoda > Chromadorea > Monhysterida > Xyalidae > Rhynchonema > Rhynchonema sp. JSB1_4. The sequence continues at coordinate 15,024 of JASAMV010000614.1, forward strand.
TCAATGAAATCAACACTTCTAGGGTGTGAAAATGACGCATGGCGTTTAAACTGGATAATTGGATGATAAAAGTGACGGAGTTAAAAAACGTTAAGGTCTTCAAGAACTGCTCCTTATCGTCTTCCGGACGGTATGAATGAAAAGGTAACACAAGACAGGCACACTACGATTACGGTTAGTCAGCAGTATGTCAATGATAAAATGCAAAGGCAACGCTACCTAACCGACGGGAACAAACAAGACAAACAACATCGAAGATTTGCATGGTTGGTAACGAAAGTACCTACGAGCGCAAGACTGGGCCATATGACATGACAATGTGAGTGAGAAACACAAGTCACAACAGGAATAACGGCTAAGGAAGCAGAGACGGTAAAAAGAAAACCGATGTGATATGATTAATTTGCTTTGTACAAGTTCATCCTTTGTCGCTTCCAGAGCTTCATTCAGTGATGTCGCTCGTGATAGCTCGTGCCCGGCTCATCATTCCAGTTTGCGTACGCCGTTGGCGCTGTAGCAGTGGCATCGGATTTTAGTGCAAGCAATTGGCATTCTGCACTTCCGAGGTTGATGTTGAAACCGAGACAGCCTTCTTGTTCCATGCACGCGCCAGCACACGCACGTTCGTCTGGCCACGAAAGGGTGACAGTCGACAGGATAGCATCTGGCCCAAAAGTTGCTGTTTTTGTACGTAAAATTTGCAAACGAGCTTATGGCACTAACTGGTGTTGGTCGGAGTCAAACGTTGGTCGTACGACATCTTCTTGTATTTCTGGTGTGGACCGACTGAAAAAATACTGTACTGATATAATGATTCTATTGTTGCCTAGCTCCATGAAGCTTAAAATACCAATTTCTCCCAGACATGGCAACGGTGATCCAGGAAATGGGGACGCCGATGGATAGCCGATCATACTCGGAACCGGCATCAGCTGCCAGCAATAGTTAGCACCTCCGGTCGTGACAAATTGTAGATGTGGCCGAATTTCAACTGGATGATCAGGGGTGTTAGTATCCGTCATCCAATAACGAACGGATCCGTAGTTCCGCAGTGCCGTCCAGTACAGCTGCATATAGTGCAAATATATAGAGTTTGTTAAAAGTATATTTTGTTTGTTATACCATGTTTCTGGAATGCAGCCATAAAATGATGACTGAAACACGAACCTGATTTGTGATCAACAGATTGTTTTTGAGATTGTCTGCGATTTCCTGTGTGTAAATTCTTGCCGGTCGCGCCCCTTCCTTGGCCAATTCGTCGAAACACTGCTGCCAATCGAACGGACCGTCGAGGATGAAGAAACAACTCGACCCAATCTGGCGTCCTTTCAATTCAAGGCACCGTAGACGCAAATCGTCGGTGCCAAGAACTAAAATCAGCTTGGATAAAAAAAGAACATTTAGTGAAATTTTTATTCATAATGTGCACAGCAGATACAGTATGTAAGTTGCATTCTTATGCCCAATGTGATCTGGAACGCACCTTCATATTCAGTCATGGGCATTTTTGGCTCTGTAACACAAACGAAGGTATAATCGACCCTCGAAGTATTGACGTGATGGATAAACACTAAATATAAGAAGCTCACCAAACTCGCAAATAAACTGTTTATTTGTGCAATCACCCATCTGCAGGTCGTGCAGTAGGCCAACACTTGGATTAATGTTGACGCACTTATTGGGTGCTGCCGAAGGTTCACCAGTGTTCCAGAGCGACGCATCCACCGGAGTGTTCTGGCCTTAATTTTCATGATCGTCGTCCCGAACATTATTCAGTTGTGTAGCATACATGGATTGCAACATGAACGCACCGTTCTGCCAATGGTAAGTCAGACCAGTGAGACTCCTCGCCCCAACCATTATACGGACGTCGCCAGTGACCCCTTGCGCGTGCTGAGAGAGAGAATAGTGATGCATTTATTTCGTGCGGATGGATTTTCGGACAGGAGACATAACGCCACTCAATGACCGACCAATAAATTTGTCGCCAATTCAAGTTTTTCCTGAGTGTCTACCACAGCCAGACGACCACCGCCATTGTTTTGCTGACAGATGTTCTGAGCCACGAACCAAGTGGCAGCTGCTGTTTCGTTATACGCCAAACACATGTTTCCTTGCCGAATGGTGGGTGCGTCAATGTCGTCGCAATCTGATACAAGTTATTGCACACAGATTCCAGAGCATGAAAGTTGTCGTGTTCTGGCAGCACATACGTACCTTGTTCGGTCACTTGCAAGTTCATTCCGTAGGTTTGACACATGAGCACCGCTGCAAGCGACAACCTGATAGCGATCAGCAACGACCGTGCTCCCATCGTGCATCTGAGGGCAAACTTTGTGATTGTTTGGTTAGACGATAGATAGCGAAGCGGACGAAAATGACGTGAAATTGTGAAAAGGGCAGAATCAACAATGGCCTGGTCTCGAATTGCCTGGTGATTGATAGTCAAGCGCGCTTAATCAAGTGATCCTGGGACAAATTGTAACTGCATTGAGGTATACATATCATGTGACTTGTTACGCTCGATGGCTCGAACAAAACATGCCAACAAACTCATGTCCACTGGTTTTGTGTACATTATACTGTATTGTGGTTGGATGTTCTCAAGCGTTGTGACGAAACAAGCCTCTGGAACACGGCTTAACAGCAATCCATTACGATATCTTTTTTGTCAGTATGGTTTTATAGTTATCCATGATCATGTCGTTCATGTGAATATGCGACAATTATTTAAATTATTTAACTGCATTACGTGAAACAGAAACAGAAAAATTTATGTCGCAAGTTTCTCAACATTACTTCTGAATTGCCTAACGTTTGTGTTTGAGTTGCGCAATGCTGTTTCTACCTTTGTGTCAAAACAAGCAAACGGGCGCTCATCGATTTGACCAAGCGATATGAAATGAACAGCAATCTGTCATGTTGTTTTTGCCGAATGTCGATTGTCTCTCATTATCGGAGCTAGCATGGTAATGCTAAG